>SRQA01000143.1:0-34909 GCA_018360365.1 Claviceps citrina
TTTTTTTTTTTTTTTTTTTTTTTTTTTTTTTTTTTTTTTTTGAATAAAAAACACGCTGTCAAAATCCTCAGCCCCCCTTCCCCATGTTTGTACCATGTAACACTAAAACGGACAAGGACAGGAACGCCCCCCCTTCCGATCCTCCACCCCTGTCGCAAATATGGGGTATGAAATCTCTTTGCCCTTGCTGGGAAACAATAGACCGCGGGCGTTGATGGGAACGGACGGCAATACCACATAAAATACGAGAAGAAAGGGAAAAAAAAGAAAGAAAAAAGAAAAACCCGGGGTTTAGATTTTCAAACCCTCCTGCCGGTTTAGGGCAAAATAGAGACTATGGCCCAGGTTGTTCTTATTCAAGAGGACACGCATGCATATGTACAATGCACACACAATAACACAGCCTGGGTCTGATCTCATTGGGAATTGTGTCTGGGCTTGGTCTGATCTGGACCCTTGTGAGTGAATGGTAGGTAGATCGATGGCGGGATGCCCTCACACGGCTACAACAGCTGGAAAAAAAATTCTCCAACGGCGGGCCAGCGGGCCGGCTCCATCCCCAAATCCAATGCATAATCGGCGCTCACAGAATCACACATTCATGACGGGTAGCGGTGCAACTTTGCGTCTTTCCAAGTGAACCCTGTGCAGTCAGTATCACGGTGGCAAGGGGCTAAGCATTGTCTTCGATAAAGACAGCCTTGTGTTTCCCTTTGAACTCCTATCTTTGAAAAAAAAAATACATATTTTTTTCTTATTTTTGTTATTATACCAAGGGCTTGGACGGATTTAGTAGGGGGCTCTTGGAGAAAATCGCACACCGACTTGGGGTAGTATGCGCATATGCATGTAACTGTGACCTAGGTACACGAAAATCGTCTGCAGCTTCACGAGGGACTCACTTGACAGGTAGGTCACGTACACCTGGCAGGTAGATGCAGACGACGAATGCAGACGATAAATGCAGACAACCTTGAAGCCTGGAGGCAAGGCATCCAGCTGAGAGCCCCGCTTTTTTGACCCCCCTTCCGCCTTTCCCGGGATCCAATAGCGTGCGGGGAAGGGGCAACAAAAAAAAGGGCTGAAACAACAACCCAACAAACAAGCCCGGGCCAGATTGCAAGCTATGTGTCGCATATTTTATATCCGTGGCCTATTTCTGTCCTTTTTTTTTTTTTTTTTTTTTTTTTTTTTTTTTTTTTTTTTTCCCGTGTTTAGCCGTACTCTTTGTTTTGAGCCGCAACAGGGACGACTGCACTGCACGTCATGGGGGAGGGTGGTGGTGGTGACGCTCGTGGAGTTGTGTCTCACTTGCCAAATTAGTGCCTTGTTTTGATTCGTCGCCCGCAGCAAGCCGGTACTAGCCTCACGCAGCGCCACCCACCACGGCGTCAAGATTCGATGCCGAGCCAAGCCTTCGGGACATGTGTGGCTGCGCGACCAGGGGGGGTTTTGTGGCGGGGAACAGGGCCGCTAAATCAAGCAGAACCAAAACAAAGAAAGGGAGAACTGAGCCGCCAATAAGACGCGGTCGCTGGTGAAACTGTTGACATGGGATCTTGGGGTTCAAGTTGATTGGATTGCAGTGTTTGTTTAAAACCACACTTGGACAAAAACCGGGAACACCCACGGCTTTTTTTTTTTATTTTTTTTTTATTTTTTTTATTTTTATTTTTTTTTTTTTTAAAAAAGAACTGTCACAATTCAGCCAAGGCATGCAGGACTTTTTTCTTCAGAGCGTCACCGTCTGCCCTCCCGTAGCCACGCGAGTCAAGGAGGCTACAGCAGTCCATGTTCTGCTGGCGAAACAAACAAGACAAAGACGGGGAGCGACTATTGAAGCGACCTACCCCGGGGCAGTGAGCCACCTGAAATCCATCGGTCTTGTCTGTTCACTGCCCAGTGCCTCTGTCTGTTTATGCCGGGGGGGACGAAACGGCGGCAGATTGTAGATCTCTCTGCGTCGCGTGGCTCTGCTTGAAGGATTTGGGAAGGCGACGGCGTTCGGGGGGTTTTTTACGGTTTACCGTTCACCTGACGCTCGATTCGTTTCCTCCGGGGACGCTAAGCTTGCCTACGGGTCATGGGCCACGAAATCCACGATGGAGGGGCCGAGGCATCGGGGTCTGCGACTGGTCGCGGAGCCGCGGCCTCTTCATTGGCGCCCTGCACGCCATCCACCGCGATTCGATTTGCCCAAGCCTCAAAGGAGGTCGAAACCACCCCCCCCCACCATCGCTCCTTCCGCAAGCTCTGCGCCACATTCGGGGAATCGCAAGCTAAGAATGGTGAGCTAGTAAAAACAAAACAAAACAAAAAAACAAAATAAAAAAAGGACAGGAAGTAGAAAGAAAGAAAGAAAGAAAAAAAGAAAGAAAGAAAGAAAGAAAATAATAAGACTAAAAAAAAAGATGAAGAAAGAAAAAAGTGCCCGTACATCGACAGCTTTCCCGAACGGGCCTTCCGGTGGCAGCTGGGCGAATCGATACCTACCTACCTACCTAGTGGATTACTCAGCGTCGAGTCAAGTCCATCATGGTACGAAGGCGGCGGTACAACTGCGGTACCACTGCGGTACCTGCCGTAACAGCGTAACAGTTTACGGACTCTGTGTCATTGCTGCGCCCCCCTCTCTACTAGCAGACGCATGAAGGATACGGCACTGGGCAGAACACATGACTACTACCGGATGTCTGCCATGGCTGCTGCTGCAGTGCAGATCGAAGTAGGCCGAGGGACCGTGATCCAGCGTGAGCCTGCCGCCGTGCCGACCGAGGCGTGCCCACTGCCCACTGCCTGTCCCTTGTTCTTTCCCGATTGCTCGGTACCTCAGGTACCTACCTACTTGACGGGGGGGGGGAGGGAAAGGGAAAGGGGAAGACCGGGGCCGGCGCATCCTGCTCGCAAGCGCAAGGCTCAAGCCTGGCCGTCATCACCGTCATCGCCCTCCAGACTCCATCCAGTGCCTCCACACACCTCCCCGGCTCTTGCCTTGCCATCGGGAAGGGGCCCTGCAAGGCATCCACCGTGCCATCTGTAGCCATCTGCAGACTGTCAGACTGTCAGTCTGGCCAATGTCGTCCCTGTCGGGCCATGGCATGGACAAAGAAAGACACGCATGCGCGAGACATTGGGACACGACATGCAACAACCGCCTCCAATTGCCTCCAATCGCCCTCCAATCGCCTGCATCCGCCTCCGTCCGCCCTCATCCGCCATACTGCCGACCGCTGAGGCCTCAGGCGGCCAGGCCCCAACCCTATGCCGGCAATGGGCTCCCACCGCCCCCCCCACACACACATTCCCGAGCCATACTCGATTAGGGACGATTTTGCCTCTATCTCGCCAGATCCGTATCATCAACTCTGGCACAGAGACGACGTGCCCGAGGACAGCGTGGCTGCGCCGCCATCTGGCTGGTCTGCTTTGCTGGTTTTTTTTTTTTTTTTTTTTCGCCCGTATGCTGCAGTTGTATATCAAGCATGGCATTTGCTCGCCTCGTCGCTCGTCCCGGACAGCGACTTCTCGCCAAGTCCGTCTGTTCTCTCGGAGCCGCTCTCCTCTCGCGTCGAGGTTGCCTCTCCCAATCTCCCACGGTAGCGCTCATACTAGTGCCGCGATAGTCGAGAGCGGGAATCACCCCCCCCCCTCCTCGAGTCAGTCGAGGCATCACTCCGGAACGCCGTCAGTTGAAAGGATTGTTTGCCGCTACGTCGCTCGCTGCCCACATCGCTGCCCACATGCCGCCCACATCGCTGCCCACATCGCTGCCCACACGTCCCGTACTCGCCGCTGTTGCCCTTCTCGGTGGCCGTGGCTGGACTGCCACTTTGTCGACTTGCCTTCCTTCAACCAGGCGAGCAGCACAGGACGACCTAGGAGCAGCCTCGGCGCGACGGAAAAGGGGAACAAGAAGATGCTGCCTCGACCACCACGCCCCAGATACTCTGGGCTGCTGCTTTGTGTTTCCACTTGCGGACATGCGCCACGAGAACGGCGTCCGGTTGATGGCCAGCCACGTGTGGTTTCGGCCGTTTCGGGCATCGCCGACTCCTCTCTCATCAACGTCAACGCCGACGCCCACGGCGAGCCACACAGAGAATAACTTCGCACCGTTGGCCACAAGCTCCGTCTAGGACGTTGGCACGTCGGCACGTTGGACGTTGGAACAAGCTCGATCTGGCCTTGCTCTTGCGGCACCTTAGCGGGACTGCGCCAACGGCCTATCGGCTCCAGTTTTCGGTCAACTTGAGTCGCTCAAGGGACCCAGCCTCTGCGCAACCCCCGAAAACCCTTCTTTCCCAGCATCCCAGCATCTGGCCCTCGCCATTGATCTAGCCGATTTGTGTAGCCAGATGCCAGGTTGTTTACGCCCGAGCGCAAATCGAGTCCCACAGCCCGCAGAGTTCCTTGAGCCTTTGGCCTTAGTCCTATCCTCCCATCCACACCTGGGGTGTATTTTGGGGTCCTTCTCAGCATCCCCTGCACGTTTACTCAAGTCTGTCACAAACCACGATTCACGAATCTTACCCCCCTCCCCACCCCGGGGTTTCCACTCTTTATATCTTGGCTCAATAGTCTCCGATCATATATAACATCTCCATCGCCGCCTCGGTAATACTTGTCGATATCATCAAGCCCTTTGATACAACTTCATACATGAAGCCTCTTCTCCTTGATAAATCTCCATACTTCCATATATACCTTTTCCACGCTCACTTCCCTTCGACATACGCCATACGCCTCGCACTGTGTCCTCTTCCGGCATCTTGTCTCATCCGTTCACTTCTTGGAGACAGTTATTCCACTGCCGCCGGAATTCAGTCGCCCTGTTCGACCAGCCCCCACCGTCGTTGATCTTCATTGCGCCAAAGCAGCATTGCAAACAAAGACGTAGCTCATTGTTCAGACCATATCGATCTTCCACCGTCATCTCCACCTGTCTCCGCGACACAAACCTTCATTCACCATGGAACTCTTGGAGCTCGTGGAATACGAGTCGGCTTCTCGGCCGTTTCAGTGTGATTGGGAGTCTTGTAACAAGGTATGGCCAGACCGACGAGTTTCGGGGTGGGAACATCCGTTGTATGCGCGGCCCAGAAGCTAACAGCTTTGTCTTGTTCAAGAGTTTCAACCGCAAATCAGATCTGCAGCGACACTACCGGATTCACACAAATGAGAGACCCTATACTTGCACCACTCCTGGCTGTGGCAAGAGCTTCATCCAGCGAAGTGCCCTGACCGTCCACATCCGAACTCACACTGGTGAGAAGCCTCACCAATGCCAGCATACTGGCTGTGGAAAGCGTTTCTCCGACGTGAGTCTGATGATACCTGACTTGCATTTCCCCTCTGCCGTTCGATCTCTGTGGCTAACACTGCTGGGCAGTCATCGTCTCTCGCTCGTCACCGACGCATTCACACGGGCAAGCGCCCCTACAAATGCGCACATGATGGCTGTCTGAAAAGGTAAGTCGAGGCCGAGATTGGAAAGCAGTCGTATCCTGAGTCTAACGCAATTGGCAAACAGCTTCTGTCGAAAGACCACCATGGTGAAACATCAACGGCGATCTCACAATCGAGTATTCAACCCCAGCGATGTACTCGACGACTGCACTTCAGAATCAGACATGGGCGAGTCTCCTCCAACTCCTGACCAGTCAATGATGGCCTGGTCGATGCCAGGCGGCGCCATGGCCCATCACCCAATGGCACATGGCCTCTCAATGCAACGAGCGGCATCGTTTACCGACTTTGGTCACCAAATGACCCCTTTCAGTATGGGCCACCACCACCACCAGAGTGCGCCACCACATAGCGTTCCCATCGAATTCCGCGAGTTCCAGCGCCATGAACCCAACATGCACATGATTCAGCGCGCCGCCGGCATGCCACAGCAGCCATACTACATCGTTGACCAAAACAACCCTGGCATTGCTACGATGAACACCAACGTATCCGCAGCGTATCACATCCCTCGCCAGCACGTTGAAAGACCTCTTGACATAACGTACAACCCTGGCAGCAGCCCGGCCAGCTTTTCGCCAGCGTCTGGACACAGCCCGACCACGCAAGATGGCATCTTCACACACGGGCCTTCCGTCGCGGCCAACTATGGCTTGTCGGCAGCAACGGCCATCGAGTCAGCAAGCAACATGGTTCCCTATTCCCAACACTCCCAGCCTGACGGCGAATGGGGATATCAGTACCAGCCTCAAGTTGAGGTCACCACCATTGGGCAAATTCCTGCTTTTGGAACGGGAGTGTACGACATCTACTCAAGCAACAAACTTGATTTCGAGCACGCCAGTATGCAGCTTCCTGGTGTCCGAGTTGAGACATTATAAAGGCCGCAAGCTCAACAACAACAACAACACACACACAAAAAAAAAAAAAAAGCCATTCTTCCACCTTGATACCACATAAAACGGCCGCGCTTGTATTTTAAGCAATTTCTTGTACAAAACATTTTTATCTGTATAACTTGCTTCTGGGTACTGAAAATTTCATGTTTGGGCGGCACAAGATACCCTCCTGGGGATATACAGGACCAGAATCTTGCCTTCTTCTTCTCCCTGTATCATATTCCTCTTTTCTTCCTTTTGAACTTTCGCATATTCCACGGCCTTTTTTTTTTCTTTGCTATGATGTCATCGAACTGGGTGCAGTTGCTGTTTGGTCTGCCATCACCAGCGCCCATGGAGACGCAGATGAACAAGAATTTACGACGATTCAAATAAAGAGAAGGAGGTTCAAACCATTTTATTTTTAGAATTACGGGCTCATGACCGGGGTAGACGAGACATACGAGTTGCGCAACATGCATGACAGCGTATAGTAGTTTTTTTTTTTTTTAGTTTGATGAATGAACTGGAAGAATTACATGTGATTCAGCAGACATGCTTTGAACTTGTGCGCCCTGAACGAATTACCGCGACACGATAATCTCGTTTTTGCGCCGCATGGGCGTAGTACATCGCTGCTTCACTTGATCGAGGCACGTAGTGCCAGACCTGAAATCCGTTTGCCTGCCTGGTTTGTCACGTGACCTCATCATTCAGCACACTCGGGACTTGAGAGAACGAAAGCTAAATTGAGAGCCGACAAGTGAATCGTGGTCAGAGCAACGTTTCTCAAGGACTGGCTTTTCGATGGTGGTGCTTCCATTGCATTGACTTTGCGTGTCTCCTGACTTGGCTTGATGAGGATGCCTTTTTTTTTTTTTTTTTTTTTTTTTTTTTTTCTCGGCAACATCCGCCAGCCAGGTGATGACTAATGACGTGGCCGCACGGACACGTCAACGGTCCACCTGGCGAACAGCCCAAACGGATTGACTGCGTCCCTTCGCGTCTCATCCCTCCCAATTCTCTACATCAAAACCGGCCTTCCTGCATCAAGCATTCATCCGCCGTGCGCCTCGCCTGCCGCGGTGTACGACCTGGGCATGGCTTTTCACGGGATGCCGGTAAGTCCACCACTGGTATGCGCGTGTCTCGCGTGCAAAAACCGCGCCTGGGCTGACTTTGGACATTGGTAGAGCATGGCGTCAACCGTCTCGGTGGCGTGGCCCTCTGTCGCGAATACGCTGGCGACTCTGACTACTCTGACGACTTCGTGGAGGACGGCGACGCACTCGGTTCGACATTCATCCGGGTCCACGGCCGGCGCCAGTTCATCGCCCGCTCTCGAAGGCACTGGCGAAGGCGCAGTCAGGCCGTCATCGACTCCGCTGCCCGAGTTTCTTCAACAGTCGGCCATGTCATCCCTACCTGTTCTTCCCTCTCTGTCCAGCGCGTGTGTGCCATCAAGTTTTCGGCTCATGGCTAGCGGACTGACGCAGGTTGGTCTGCGAGCCGCGAACCCCGTGCCTCGTCGACCTCTCTTCCAGCCCCAGGGGTTCACGGCAAAGTTTCACTGGCAACCCCTCGTCGCAAGACACCTGCCCTACAGCCCCCTGCTGGCTCAACATCGAGCCTTTGGGACGGCATTCGGTTCGTCCAGCGGCGTCTCCCGCAACCAACTGGCCACCGCTGAAGAATCCGCCAACCGCAACGCGGGCAACGCCAACATGCAAAACGCTTTCTACCAGCTCCTTCTGCGCGCCAACATGCCTGGAATCCTCGTCGAACGCCACCAGTCTGGTCGATTTGCCTCCAACGCCGCGACCGAAGACGCCTACAGGAAGGCTTTGGCTGCTCTGAACGCCGGAACGAATGCAACTGCCGGCCCATTGGCACCGTCGGGCTATGCCCGGGGCCAGTGGAACGCCCATGAACCGTCGTCTATTGCCAGTGCCGCCGTTTCAGCTGCTTCTTATGGATCCGGAATCAAGGGTGGCAAGGGTGAACCCATTCACGTCGTGGTCCAAGAGTCAACACGGTCTCTCATCTTCCGTTGGGTCAAGTTCTTTGCCACCTTCGTGGTAGTCACATACCTCTGCTTTGCAGCCGTCACTATTCTCGTTGAGACATTGAGCACTCTCCGACGTGGTACCGGGGCCAAGACTGATTCCGAAGTCAAGGCCGAGAAGCAGACGACCCGATTCAACGACGTCCACGGCTGCGACGAGGCCAAGGAAGAACTGCAGGAAGTGGTTGAATTTCTGAAGAACCCGGAAAACTTCTCCGACCTGGGTGCCAAGCTGCCCAAGGGTGTTCTCCTGGTCGGACCTCCTGGCACGGGAAAGACTCTACTTGCGCGAGCCGTGGCTGGCGAAGCTGGCGTGCCCTTCTTCTACATGTCTGGCAGTGAATTCGACGAAGTTTTTGTTGGTGTGGGTGCCAAGCGAGTCCGTGATCTCTTTACTGCTGCCAAGAATAAGTCACCCTCCATCATCTTCATCGACGAACTGGACGCCATCGGTGGGAAACGCAACCCCAGGGACCAGGCCCACGCCAAGCAGACTCTGAATCAACTGCTCACGGAGCTTGATGGGTTCGACCAAGACACGAAAATCATCATCATGGGCGCCACCAACTTGCCAAACTTGCTGGATAAGGCGCTGACGAGACCGGGTCGCTTCGATCGCCACATCAATGTCGACCTTCCCGATGTCCGCGGTCGCTTGGCTATCCTGAAACATCATGCGAAGAAGATCAAGGCTGCACCTGATGTCGACTTGGATGCCATCGCGGCACGATCGCCCGGGCGATCTGGAGCGGAACTGGAAAACATGCTTAATCTTGCCGCTCTTCGGGCCAGCAGAGCTAAAGCCACAATGGTTTCGAGGGAGGACTTGGACTGGGCATTCGACAGAGTGACGATGGGATCCGAGAGAAAATCAATGGTTGTGACAGAAAAGGAAAAGGAAATGACGGCCTACCACGAAGCCGGCCACGCACTGGTGCAACTGTTTGAAAAAGACAGCTCCAGCCGCCTGTACAAGGTCACCATCCTGCCCAAGGGTCCAACCCTGGGCCATACTGCCCATGTGCCACAAATGGACAAGTATTCCTACACGGCAGCCGAGTACATGGCAAACATACGTGTGCTGCTGGGTGGAAAGATGGCCGAGGAGATGCGATACGGGGACGACAAGGTTACCTCGGGCGTGTCCAACGTACGTTTTGTTCTGTTACAGGGCAGCCAAAAAGCAAATCTCAATCATTTTCCCACCATCACGCGAAGCCAAACTAACAAGAATTCTTTTCTGTAGGATCTGGAAAAGGCCACCGACTTGAGCTTCATGATGGTGACAAACTTTGGCATGTCGAGCGCTCTCGGCCCCGTCGAGTACGGCAGACGATACGAAAACCTGAGCTCGGAAACACGATCCATGATTGAGCAGGAAGTCCAGCGGAGTCTGAAAAAGTCGTACGAGGAAGTGCGGACGCTGCTGACGGAGAAGCGAAAGGAGCTGGATCTCCTGGCCCGGGCGCTGGTCCAGTACGAGACGCTGGACAAGCGCGAGGTGGAGATGGTGATCCGGGGAGAGAAACTGCCGGGGCGGACGATTGTGCCTAAGGGGCCGCTGATACTGCCCATTCCGGCGGATATGCCGCAGGCGCCGGGGCTCGGAACGGTGCCGCATCCGCAGCCGCCCGAGTCGGAGGTACCGCCGCCAGCACAGGCCGCGTCATCGGGCGCGGGTGCCGGTGCCGGTGCCGGTGCCGATAGCTGAAGAAGGAGATTGCGAGATTGCTCAGCCGATCCGATACGTGAGCGGTACGGGTCGCGGACGGTTGTCTTCTTTCTTTCTTTTTTCTTTCCTCCCACGACGTGGAGGAAGCAAAGCACCCCATCCCACCAAAAAAAAAAAAGTCCAAAAAAAAAAATCAAATCAGGCATCTTGATACCATATAGACCCAAGAAGGACAAGGAAATTAGGCAGCGCCGAGGCCATGCACAGGCCTCATCACAAGAAAAGTATCACGACAGGTGGTCTGGAAGATGGAAAGATGGCAAGGGGGAAAGGGGGGATATACTCCACTCCCTCCGTCAGGAGAACGAGGCCCTGAACACCAAAAACCAACTAGAAGGCCGGAGGTTCTATTCAGTCCGCGCCGTCGATGCGCGATATTGAAAACCCTCGGAGTGATGGGGGAAAGGGAAAGGGAAAGGGGCAAGGAAACTGTAAGGCTCATTGCCGGGAGGTCCGCAAGCTATCAAGACGGGGGGGGGGGACTCCCCTGCCAAGAAAGGGTCTTGATTTTTTTTTTGTTCCCCACGCGGAAATACAGTGAGATGGTCGGCGTATGAGAGATGAGGCAGGCTTTGGGCGCCGTTGTATATTCATCATCAGACGGGGTTTCCTCTTTTTTTAAACCATTTAGCATCTTTTTTTTGTGTCCTTTTGCGTTGAAAGCAAAAAAAAAAAAAAAAAAAAACACCAAATAAGATAAGATAAAAACGTATCAGCACTTGGTCGTGCGTGTCTTGCCGGCTGCGCATGCACTAGTTTACTCCCTAGTAGGTATGTAGTTAGTTAGTTATTTACCTATGGGAAGACGTGGGTAGACAGTCAAGTCTCCTTGCCTAATCTGCATGCCATGTCTGATTTGTAATTTTGTATATTCAGGTCTCATCTACGCTAGCTGCTTACCTACCTACCTACGTAGTACCTAGTCGCCGAGATGCTGCGTTGTCCTTGTACTGTATGCCGTTTTTCCTCGTTCGGAGCTGTCATGTCATGCCGTTGCAGTCGTGTTCGCAATCGAATGGCACATGATTTTATTTCCATCCTGGTTCCCTCTCTTCGCCATTTCCTTTTTCCCGTTCGTTTCATTTGCCATTTCCTTTTTCCCGTTCGTTTCATTTATCTGTCTTGCCATGTTTTCTTTCTTTCTTCTTTTCGGTATCTTTTTTCTTTTCCGGCCCTGTCTTTTTGAGGCTCTTGTTGCCTAGAGCCCTTATGGGTCATGACAACAACTTTTGTGTGCAATTACAAGGATGAGAGACTTTATGTGGCTAGAAAGAAAGAAGAAAGAAACAAGAAGAAAAACAAAAAGGGGGGGGGGGGGGGGGTGAAGGGAAGAGTATGGCGTCACCTCTTGAGGAGCGGGCGATGTGTTCCTCCCATTCGTTCCAAGTCGGCCTCGGTAATACGTGACAGCTTTTCTTTAGATTTCGCACCAGTAGACGAGGGACCGCCGATTGCAACGCCGATTTCCTCCGGTCGCAAATGATGGACCGGTGTGTCTGCAGGTGGGGACAAGGGATTCTTGTGCCAGGACTTCAGAGGCGGCGGCGGGAGTGCTCGATCCGGGGGCGGTCCTGGGCTTTCGAGAAACATGACTTGCCCAGGATTGCTGGCTTGCCGTGGTGTCCTTGGGGGCGACGCCAGACTGTTGCCGTCGCGCGTGGTAGAATGCACGGAAGATGCAGACGGCGTTGTGGCTCCGGATCCGCCTAGATATCGCGGCGGTGGAAAGACCGTCATGGGCGACATGGGCTGCTGATTCGGCCGGAACTGGCTTGACGACTCGGCCGGTCGATACGATGCCGGCTCTGTTTCCTGCCCCCGAGGTGTCGAGGGCGAGAGGACGGAGAGAGCTGATGGTTTGCCCCACCGTGTATGCGTGTTCTTTTTGACAAGCTGAGGCGACGAGCCACTCTTGGTTGAATCATGGAACTTCCTCTCCAGCAATCTCGGCGGCGGGGTCAGGGTCCCATTTATCCCATTTCGCGGGGAGGACCTGGGGCTGTTGCTCGTGCCCATGCGGAGTGACGGTGTTGCTGCTAAAGGAGGCGCAGGAGGGGGCACAGGAGGAGCTGGAGGAGGAGCTGGAGGAGGAGCTGGAGGAGGAGCTGGACGAGGAGCTGGACGAGGAGCTGGACGAGGAGCTGGAGGAGGTGCTGGAGGAGGTGCTGGAGGAGGTGCTGGAGGAGGAGAGGGAGGGGCAGGCGAAGAGTATGGGAACGAGGGAGAGAGCGGAGAAAGTGGTGACAGTGGTAATAGCGCCGACGCTGCCGAGGGCGACGTGGGGTTGTTGTTCCTCTTCGTATCGTCTTGCACATGGGACGGGGAATCAACAGCAGAACCGAGGGGCCCGGATGGCCTCGATCGGCGTCGCCTCCGACACAGATACAGGAAGAAAACGGCGGCGACAAGAACTGCGAGACCAGCGACCGTTGCAAGCGTGATTGTGATGATGATGCTGGTCGGGAGCGGGTGCCTGCTGGCGGCTGCCACAACAGAGGGAGTGGAAGCCGACGCCGTGTTCAGAGTATTTTGGCCTTGTGATTGGAGGATGGCGCCAAGTGAAGGGTCTTGGATGGCTGTGTAAGTCGGAGTGTTCGTGTCCGTCTCGCTGACACCATTGACGGGGCCACTCGTCAATGGGGACCGTGGTGTGTCTGGCGATGGTGCCCGTCGAGCCTTCGCGTCCAACAAGAACGCCCGTGACATGGCACCGGAAGAAGGCGTGGCCGCCGGGGTCGGCATCGAGGGCAAAGTCTGCTTCGCCGGAGCTGTCGGGTCTGTCGAGTCCCCGTTGCTTGGACTGCTGATGCCCATGGCGCCATAGATGGCGCCTCGACCTTTGGCGTTGCCGACGACGAACACTTGGTGTGGTGGCTGAGAGAAAGACGACGACTGGGCTCTGGCTGTTTTTGAGGACCAGCTGATGCTCATGCGCGTGCTCACGCTGCTTTGCCCCTCGTTAGCTCATGATGGCACGCAGGCGCGTCGATTCCATGCACGCGCGCACTCACTTGTGGGTGCTGGCCGTCTCTGGTGATGGAACAGCAGCCGTAGGCGGATCTTGCCGGTCCGGATGTAATGGCAGTAAGAATGAGGGCGACGGCGGCGGGCGTGGTGATGTTGGGTTTGCCGCCATTGGAGGATGCAGAGCCTGGGTGTCGCTTGTGTCGGTGAGAAAAACCGTTGCAGTCCTTTGGCAATGGCTGGGCCCAATATGTCTGCCTTTCCAAGTCCTAGGAAGGCGGCAGAAGTCGAGGTTGCAGTCGCAGTCTCAGTCGCAGTCTGAGTCGCAGTCTGAGTCGCAGTCTCAGTCTCAGTCTCAGTCGTGGACGCGGTTGGATCTGCGGTCGCAGATGCAGTCGCAATGGCACCACGAGAGGCCGGTCCAGCGTCGCAGCCACCGACTTGGCTCCCTTTTCCCAGCCTCGACCTCATGAAACAGTGGTGGCCGGTTGGTTCCAACACTTGGGTCAACCGATACTGGACTGGCGACAGGATACTGATTTGATCAAAAGAATCACGGCGAGCCGCAACGGAGGCGTAATGACGCGGCTTGGTAGTTCTGCTGGGTCCGTCCCTAAATCAGTCAGTCAATTCGCTCATAGCACAACAAATCTCGTATTCTGCCAGTCAGGGGGTCGCTGGCAGTGGCTTTTTGACGAGATTCAAGTGAAAAAGAAGATGCAAGGATGCTGAGAAATTCCGTATATTAAATGCAGCAGACGGTTTGATGGAGCAGAAACGTACCGCAATCCCTCCCCCTCCCCCATCAGGCTTCCGTGACACCAGTCCTGCAACGAGCCGTTTCCGACGTCAATAATCTCGTAATGCAGTCTTGGTCACGACTTTCTTGCAGTTTTGTAGTTTTCCTTTTTTTTTTTTTTTTTGGCATTCTTCCTTTCTTTTGGTAATGCGGTGAAGTCATTCCGTCTTTCTTCTCGTGTAATTCGATCCCAGGTCCCAGGTCGCTCTTCCACGCAACTCCGTTGATCATCGCACCAATGTAGAGCAAACAAGTGGGATTGCAATCCCGTGCGGCATGACAGCCCCAGCCACTCCGTACCGGACGTACATACCACCAAGGTACTAGGTAGGTAGGCACAGCGCCATGTACCAGGTATTGTACACCCCAATCAGCCTTATTATCTCACTGTCTGCTGTACCTTGCTTGACTGCATGGGTAAAACGAGGGTGATTGATGCACAGTTGCGCCCCTGACATTGAGTCGAGCCGTTTGGCGGCGCAGAACGACTGTCATCTGTATGTCATCAGCTCAGCTATTTCCGGTGGTGATTCTCTGAATACTCCCTTCCTGTCGTCGCCAGCCTCTCTCACGCTCCGAGCCATGCCATGGCGGATGGTGGGTAGGACAAGCAGACAGGCAAAGATAAGCAACGCACGTGGTGGGCCAATTGATGGGATTTGCGTCTGCAGAGCCATGACTGGG
This sequence comes from Claviceps citrina, assembly GCA_018360365.1. Lineage (NCBI taxonomy): Eukaryota > Fungi > Ascomycota > Sordariomycetes > Hypocreales > Clavicipitaceae > Claviceps > Claviceps citrina. Next base: position 14,589 of record SRQA01000143.1, read on the forward strand.
CCATCCGCATTCCAAAGGGGGCTTTGTTGTATTTGCCCTGCTGTGCCACCACCTGCGTGACCCTGATCCCTTTGCGACCAAGGGGTGAGCTCACACTTTGGACGACTCGTCAGCGAGCATCACTGGCATGAATGTACATATGTAGGGGATGGGAGCTCCCGATGCAAATCAGAGGCCAGACTCGTAATCGACGACCGATTACCACCTGGACTGTGCACCACCTGCCGCACGGCCAATGGAGAGCCGGCGAGAGTCGCAGTGCATCTGGTCGGTTCAGGTACGGCTTCTTTTTGTTGGTCACCCAGCTTTTGTTGTCTATTGCCTATTGCCGCCGGCCGAGATCTGGATGCCCAAGGCTCTGCTGTGCACAAGCATGCACGTAAGCAAAGAATGCAGACTGGCTACGCAGAGCAGGCCGCCGGTGAGAGGAACTGTGGACGCCGTGATGTGATGCCCATGGCAGATGAGCATGGGCAGACCGCAGATGAGATCCGTGACTTGGGAAAAAGAAAGGTGGGGGCGGTTGGGCGGTTGGGCGAGAGAGCAGAAAATGGCCAACAGCCGACGGCCGCAGCAAGACGCAGAAAGAGCAACAAGGCAGCCGCAGGGCCCACCATGCTTCCTTCCCTTTGCGCTGCCACAGCTTCCATCGCCTCCCCTTCGATCCACGATCCACGATCCACGATTCACCCCGCCGCCTGTCTCTCCCGGCTCGATGCAACACGGACGTCGGACGCTCAGCCATTGCCCTTGGGGGCCGTAAAAAGCCGTAAAAAGCCGTGAGAGGGTGCATGAGACGCCAGAGTGGGCGTCGTCGAACCTCGGCCCCGTCTCCACGGCCCCGCCATCATCCCCATCATCCTCATCATCCCCGTCATCCCCGTCATCCATGTGCGTGCCTGGACAAGCACACGAGCGCCGAGCGCCGGAAATGCGTTACCGAGATCCCACACGCCAGCCTCGAGGCTTTGAAACCCGCGCCATCTAGACATACTTATTGACTCAAATTCGCAATCAAATCAGACTTTGACAGCATGTCCCTCCCGGCTCAAAGGCGCATTGACGCCATTGGCCGTCAGCTTGGCAGCCCAAATCCAACTTCTTCCGCGAGCCTGCCAGCAATTAACAAAGTCGCGGCTCCTTCCAGCGGCCCTCGTGCCAAGGATAAAGTGGTCATCATCACAGGTATGGTTTCTGGAAGCGCACTCTGGCATCCTTGGGCATTGTCCACCGATGTATATACTGTAGTCCCTTCCATCATGCGTCAATACAAGTGTTTGTTTCATGTCTTTCAGGCACCCCCAGTCCATATTGCTTGTCGAGCTGTTGCACAAGATGTCAGGCTGACCAGACAAAATTTTCATACCCCAGGCGCAAACTCGGCGCTGGGCATTGGCCGTGCAACAGCCCACCAATTTGCAGAGAATGGCGCCAAAGCAATCTATATCTGCGACAATGACGAGTCCAACCTGGCAGCTCATCAGCGAGAGATCACAGCCGCGTATCCGCATGTTGATGTTCTTCCATGGCACTTTGATGCCGCGGATGAAGACAAGGTGAAGGCCGTGGTCGATGACGCTGTCAACCGCTACGGACGTCTCGATGTGTTTTTCGCCAACGCAGGCATCACGGGATGGAACAAGCCCTTCACCGAACTCACAGGTGCAGACTTCATGCATGTGATGCGAACAAATACCCTGAGGTACGTCGAGCCAGCAGGCGTGTTGGGCTGCACCGGTCGTGTAGCAGGCAAATATGGAAGGGGAGCGACACATCATCATACGCTGACTCGTCACATGTCAGCGTTTTCTTGGCTGCCAAGTATGCCGCGCCCGCCATGTTGAAGACGTCTCCCCAGAAACCACAGTCACGTGGTTCCATCATAGCGACCGCTTCTGTGGCGGGCATCCGGTCCAACGCTGGCCCGACGCCGTATTCGGCCTCCAAGGCTGCTGTTGTGTCCCTGGCACAGACGATTGCATATCAACTCACGGGCACCAACGTCCGTGTTAATGCCATTTGCCCCGGCCTGGTTGAGACAGCCATGACAGCCCCAGTGTACGAGTCGGCGCGGGCGAGGGGCAAGGAGAAGAAGATTGGGCAGCTGAACCCGATGCAGAGGGGCGGCCAGGCGGACGAGATTGCCAGAGTGGCCCTCTTCCTGGGAAGCGACGAGAGCAGCTATGTCAATGGCCAGGCGTGGGCGGTGTGCGGTGGTCTCAGTGCAGGACACCCATTTGTGCCAGGGAAGCTGGGTTAGTGGCTAGCAGAAGATGCCATGCAGATATGTAGGTTATGTACAGTGGCTTGTGCGTACATACAGCAGGTGTAGTTGCACTGCCCCGTCGCTGCGCCATTGGCGGCCGCGCTGTGGTCCTGGACTCCTTCCTGGCTGTGGACGAGGGCGGAGATGGGCCGAGATGGACCGAGCTGGACGGAGACGGAGATGGACGGACGGACGGATGCTGCCGCCCATCGACGTACCGTGGAAAGAAACGCGCCACATTATTCCCATTGAGAAGCGGGGTCCGACATGGCAGATACCAGATACGAGAGACATGTGTATTCACAGAAATTGTACATTCCTGGCCCATGACTTGACGCTCTTTCCTTTACTCCATACCCAGCAAAACGATCAGTCGTTCGCCCCTTTCTCCCGTCTCCCCCTTTCCGCTTCTTTTTTCTTCCCGCATCATTTTTCCTTTTCCCTCCGATGCCAAGACTCGCCGGCGTGAGACAAGAGGAAGAAGGCAAAGCGGGCTCGGGCATAAAGAAATGCGGCTCAGGGTCGGACTTTCTTATGCTAGATCACGTAGCTAGAAAAAGAAATACAAGACTAAAAAAAAATACGGCATGCGTAAAATGGGCATGAATCAGGAATGGCAATCGGACATGATGGGATCACGACGTGACATGTGTACACACGATGAGAGGGGCTGCGTAGAAGCGGAGGGACTAAGCAAGTGCATAGGTACCTAGTAATCGTGCCACGCCCCACTTCTTTAGTGGTTCAATTACATCTCACTACTAAAGGTAGAGCTTATTACTATAATAAATATATTAGCATAACAGACACCTATATAAAACTAATGTAAAAAAAGCTAAATTAAATTAAGAAAATATAGATTAAAACAAATAAAGACTTCTAATAATAGAGGTATATATATTATATCGAAAGGGTGATTGAATTTCTTATTTTACTAAAGTGTCCGTTATAGTAATGTGTTTATTATAGTAATAAGCACCACCTTTAGTAGTTAGATATACGAACTACTAAATTTTTAGTAGTGAGATATAATCGAACTACTAAAGAAGTGGGGCGTGGCACGATGAGGAGTAGGCAGGTTACCTACCTATAGTAGTAGCAAAGCGGATGTTTTCAAAACAGCCCAGACACCCTTTTTTCTCCCTTTTTCTCATTCAATTTCTCCCCGCCCTCTCTATCCAGGCATAAGTGAAAGGAAGAAAGAAAAAAAAAGACATCTCTCATGATCTGGTCCGCCCTCACCACCGCGGCCCTGCTAGCCCTCTCGGCCGCTCCCCCGACCCCCGTCCTCGCCCATCCCGAGACGGAGCACGCCCGCAGAGCACAATCCGCCGCCCTGCGCCGCATCGCCGCCCACTCCGGGCGCAGTCTGGCCGCGTGTGCCGGTTCCCCCGCTGCGGTTGCGCTGCGCCGACGGGCTGTTGCTCGGAGGGCGGCGTGGGCGGATGAGTTGCGTGCAAGGGGCGGACTCTTGAGGACGCGTAAGAAGAAGCTGCGGTTTGAAAATTTTCTTCGAGATTGATGTATTGATGAGTTTTGTCATGGGTCATTTGTGTTCTTCTTGTTACTTGGATTCTTTCGAGAGATTGCAAAACACCCCCCCGTTTTTTTTTTCTTTTTTCCTTTTCTTTTTTCTTTGTAGGAAGGAGCACTTAGTTTGAGAACTATGTAGCATCGAGTAAAGCTTTTATAAAGAAAGACCCGAGGCTGACGATAGCTCATCAGCCCCTCCGGGACTTCCAGATCATGTACGGCGCGGGAAACAAGAGCTCGAAAAGTGGATGTCCGTCCCCCACGACCAGACGGCAAGGGGGTACAACCTCGACACGCCCGTCGACGACATCTTCGCCTCCAACGTGAGCTGCATCCTCGTGCCCGAGACCAGGATCGGGCCCTACTACGTGGCGGGGGAGTTCCTGCGCGGGGACATCTCCGAGGCGCAGCCGGGCGTGGCGTCGCATCTCGACTTCCAGTTCATCGACATGCACACGTGCGAGGCCGTGCCGGGCCTCCTCGTCGACGTGTGGCACGCCAACGCCGTGGGCGTGTACTCGGGCGTCACGGCCGAGGGGCAGGCCGGCCTCGGGACCAACTTCTGCCGCGGCGTGCAGACCACGGACGGGGACGGCGTGGTCCAGTACAGCACCGTCTTCCCGGGCCACTACACCGGCCGGACGAACCACTTCCACGTCATGTCCACGGCCAACGCCACCGTGCTGTCCAACGGGACCCACGAGGGCGGCACCGTCTCGCACATTGGCCAGGTGTACTTTGAGCAGGCTCTGATCGCGGCCGTCGAGGCCACGGCCCCGTACTGGTCGAACGAGCAGCCCGTGACCGACAACAGGCAGGATTTCCTGACCGGAGACGAGGCAAGCGAGGAGTACGATCCGTTCATGAAGTACGTCTACCTCGGCCATCGCCCCGAGGACGGGCTTCTGCTCTGGATCACCATCGGCATCGACACGGCTGCCAATTACAGCCGGAATATCTCGACGGCCGCTCACTGGCATCCCGGTGGTGGCACTGATGAGAGGCGACCAAGACACACATGAGCTTCCTGCTGCTGCTGCTGCTGCTCCTCGTCGAGTATAAGTGAATTCTGCAAATCTTTGTCTAATGCAAACAGCGCCAAGGTAAAAAAAAAGGTGGCGTTTAGGGGTGGCAGAAAAAAAAAACTTCAGTTGGATATTGGGGCGTGCCACTAATAGGGGACGAAAGTATGAATCCAGAAAGATTTTCCTCGGCTCGTAGTTCCCGAGTCTTCCGTGGGAGGGAGGCAGGAAGAGTTTGACCTGACCCCTTTCCCTTTTCATGCATCTTGATGCGTGAAGCCTTCCATGGCACACTCTTTTGGCGTAGCCTGTGCGATCTTGGCGAGCATTCTGTCGCGCCACACGGCAAAGTCTGCTTTCCTTGCCTCGCTCAAGAAGTCGTTCCGTTCTTGTAGCATGGCATCCGCGCGCGTCGTAGGCAAGGGTGCCTGCCGGTCCTCGTGGCCGCCGCCGCCATCCGACATGTGCGCGTCGTCGTCGGCGTCGGCCCTGGTCGTCGTTGAGTCAAGCACGTCGGCAATGCCCTCGTACCAATCACCAGACAGCCAGCTATTCTCATTGACTTTTGCCACCGCTGCGTCAAAGTCTCGGGGCTTGACATCCCTCCAGCCTTGCCAAAACGCGTCAGCCTCTTGGTGCTCAGGCACTGTGACCTGGTGACCAGCCTGCGTGAGCAGGGCCAGGATTTCTCTCCGCACCGGGACGTAGCCCTCTCGGTCGATCTCGGCACCAGACGTGATGGAGCGCACGCGCATCACGACGAAGAAGTACAAGGCGGCCACCAAGTCTGCCGCGTGCCGGACAACCCACTCGTCCTCCGTCGGGCGACCGCCCGGAGCCAGGGCATGCTCGATCCCGGCCAACACCGTCGGCGCAAGCCTTTTCTGGCCCGCCGCTGCGCACATGTGCCGAATGACGGGCTGGATCCAAGGCGCGCGCCCGCCTCCCTTCGAGCCCTGCACCTCGACCTGTCTCGCTTTCGACGACGCCGCACTCGCCGCCCTGGTAGAGGTTCGGAACTTGGCCAGGCTCATCTCTTTGGTCGGCGTTCCTCTCGACGGCACGGCCCGCACCGGCGACTTTGCTTTTGTTGTTGTTGTTGTTGTTGTTGCTGTTGTAGGTGTGCCATTCTCCCTTATCTTCGAGCTCGGGGTGCGCACTCTGCTGGATCGGGGCGTGGACGACGGATTGGGAAGAATGTTGTCGAGGTGCGTGTACAGGCGATTGTAGATGCGAGGCGGGATGGGAGGACGAGGCTCGATGGGTGGTAGATTAAGGGATGTTTTGAGTCTACATGACACGAAGAGAATTAGCTCAACGGAAAGCACAATTTTATTTTGGTTTCTTTTGTTTGTTTGAGACGAACCGCTCACATGCGATGTTGGCACACGCATACTGTCGCGCAATCTCCTCGTCTGCCTTGAGCGTGCTCGCCCTGTGCCGAGATTGCGCCAACAACGATCCTGCCAGCTCGACGAGCGACGGGGGCAGATCCGAGCCATAGGTCGGCATCAGCGACAGCAGTGCCTGCTCGATTTGCCTGCTCATTTTGGGAACGGGCCCGCGATTGACGCGTTGCAAGTCGGCGCCCAAAGGTGGACGAAGCATGGACGCGGGCGGTCGAGTCGAGAAAGTGACGATCCGACAGCGTGAAAAAGATGGATCACAATCGGCCTTATCGATAGAGGTAAACATACGCGCAGCAGCAGCAGCAGGGACAATGGGGCGGTTGTGGAGACTGCGGCACCTGCTACTTGGCATCAAGCCGAGCTTCTTCTCGTTTTTTATATCCAGTACATCCACGTGTCACAGCTTCGCCTTTGCCCGCGCCCGAGTCTCAAGCCAGGAACAAAAACATGTCAGTCACGCTCCACACCACACTAGGCGACATCAAAATCGAAGTCTTTTGCGAAAGCGTCCCCAAAACAGCCGAGGTACATGGCCCTCCTCCATCATCCGCCGCCTACCTAGGTAAGTAGGGAGAAGAATTCAGAAGCAAAGGCTAACGATGCATCGCGCCCCCCCCCCCCCCCAACAGAACTTCCTCGCCCTCTGCGCCTCACACTACTACGACTCGTCCCCCTTCCACCGCCTCATCCCCAAGTTCATGATCCAGACCGGCGCGCCCGCCTCCCCCGCGCCGCCCGACAACCCCAAGGGCGGCAGGTCCATCTGGGGCGGCGCGTTCGACGACGAGATCCGCCCCTCGCTGCGGCACTCGCAGCGCGGCGTCGTCAGCATGGCGAACAAGGGGCCCGGCACCAACGGCTCCCAGTTCTTCATCACCCTGGACAAGGCGCCGCACCTGGACGGCCTGAACACGGTCCTCGGCAGGGTCATTGGCGACGAGTCGCTCGTCGTGCTGGCCAAGATGGAGGCCGTGCAGGTGGATAAGAAGAACCGGCCCGTGGACAAGATTTGCATTGAGCGGGTGACGGTTCATGCGAATCCCTTGGCGGGTTGAAAAAAGACAAGGAAGATAAAAAAAAAAGGGGTGAAAGAAGACAGAAACGAGAACAGAGAAAAGTAAAGAACGCCGAAAAAAGAGAAGAAAACGGTCTGCTTTTAAGGCGGGACGAAATGGGGCAAACAAAGGGAAAAAACAGTGAAAAAAAAAAAACTACACTTTTCTACGGGAGTTTTGCCTCGCGGCCAACAAGACACAGTACATTGCAAAATCAACCCCACCCCCCCCCCCCCCCCTCTTGGACAGAGCAAATCGCGAAGTACTTGCCCAGCAGATGGCAAAAGCTGAGAAGGCCTGCTGCCACCCGGGTTTGCTCTATAAAGAAGCGCAACAATGACGAGCCCGCGCCGTGCATCTTGGTTCGCGCTCTCATCCTGCAAAAAACCAAAGCCAACCAAGCGGCGTGGTCAGAAGAAGCAGCCTAGCGAGCTCACAAGAAACCACCCAACATGAGATCCGAAACCGTCTGTTTTTCCTCTTTCCCTACCCATTAGAACAAACAGCTGGGACACGACGACAACTCTCGAGCCCCATGGAAACGCGCACCATGGCACTTTTAAAACTCAGCACGAGAAATGTGAAGGACCGTGGGACAGGTCAATCAATCAGGTCCGGTGTACGACATGACGCCCTCGGCGGGCGAATATTGGAAAGTATTTCTTTTCTTTTTCCTTGGAGGCCCGGGGGGGGGGGGGGGGGGGGGTGCGTTAGTGATTGGCAAGCGAATATCCCTTACTTTCACGATGAGCGTGCCGGGTTTCATGCCAAGTAGTGATTTGAAAATAAAGATTCAATGTGACGAGGACAACGTAAAATCAAGATTCTGTTCTTCGTCGCTAGGCTCCTTCAATGCGCTACTCAAAGTTGTGCGCTGCGCCATGGAACAAAGTGGCCTGGCTATCTGTGTGTAGCCTTCCAAGTTCCAGTAGGGTCACGCTGCTGATTCCCAAATTTAGAAACGCATTAAAAACAGTGAAAAAAAAAGGAGGTCTCTTAGATTGAAGGACGCGCTTTGACATGTTATTTCCCTGCAGATTATTTGCAGGAGAAAATGCAATCGTCATCACACAAACACACACAAACACACACATACATGCACATACACGTACGCACACGCACACACACGCACACACACATATACACACACATATATACACCATATCTTCAGGCATGCCGCAAGTCATCTCGCCAAGCTCGGCCAAAGCATTATGTGGTTTCTGTTACGTCCCATCTCGTCTATATTTTTTTTCTTTAAAAACAAAGAGAAATACCAAGAAAACCGCCAGCACGCTTCGACAGGAACTTTGTCCTTCCAGAAAAAAAAAAGAAGAAAGAAAATCAATTTCAGTTCATCTCATTTGATAGAAAAAGGAGACCTATTCCAGTCTTCGTCTCTTCGTGCCCAGAAGTGGGGAAATCGCCACGTCTTCCCGCTTGATCTCTTCGGTGCCCGTCGGATTAGGCGAGTTGTTGTTGTTGTTGTCGTCGTTGCTGTTGTTGTTGTCGTCGTTGCTGTTGTCGTTCCCATGGCCCTGTTCTCCTCCCAGGGGGTGGTCGTCCTCCGCACCCCCAGGATCGAGAGCAAAGTTGAAGTCGGTTCCCTCGGGGCCAAAAGTCGTGTCGTTCAGGAAAGCGTTGCTGTCGAAGAACTGATCCAGGTCGACATTGGACGGGTCAAAAAAGGCGGCTTCGCTGGTGGTGTCTCCCAGGCCCGGGATGCGGCCAGACGGGCTCAGCGGCCCGAGCAGCTCACTCAGCTCGTGGATCTTGGCATCTTGCTCGCTTTGTAGTCGTTGGAGCTGGTCGAGGTCGACCTGATTGCAGCTGATCTGGTTGAGAGATGGCGGCGCCATTTGCGGCGATCTCATGATGGGAGACATGGATGGTATGGCAGTGGCAGTGGCAGTGGCAGTGACAGTGGCATCGGCTGGTGCGGGAGAGACCCTGGCCACTTTAAACCGTGAAGCAAGGTGAGGGACACTGGCCGGCGGGCTTGTTCCTGGGGTTTGGGGCTGTGCTGGTGCCGACGACGGGGCCGAGGCATTCTGCTGCCCTCCCATTAAATCCGCCAGGCTGGTCCTTTGGTCTTGATCTAGATCATGCGGTACGTTGGAAACCAAGTCAGCTGCCTCGGGCAGTTCCATCCCGGATTTGGTCGAGGCATTGTGGTCGTTGATGATCTTCATCATTTGCTCGTGCGGGTTTTTTTCCAGCTCGAGGCATAGGTTCGGCGGCGTTTCACCCGTGTCCAGCAGTTCCGTAACATGACCGATTTGGCCATTCTGACCGCCGACCGCAGGATACGACGTGGAAGAGTCTGTGGAAGGAGCATGATTCATAGACTGGGCTCGTGCTTCATTTTGGGTTGGAATTGGTGGCAGCAGACCCCGGGCTTTCTTATGAGCCCCGCCAGGTGTGGACGCGGCGGCATCCATTTGCGATTGGAAAAAGTCCCCCAGGTCGACCACGCTTCCTTGATGAGGCTGTTGCTGGCCTTGGTTGGTGATCATGCTGGAGATGATGTCGCTGACGCTCTGCATGCTGCTCTGGTCTTCCAGCGTCTTTCGAAACACATTGGCCAGGAACTTGAGGATCGCGTTGATGGAGTTTTGATGTCTGTCGTGCTGATTTTGAAACAAGAGAGCCTGGTTGAACAGGTCGTTGTTGTTCTGTTGCAGCTGCGTGATGGCCCCCAGAATCCGCTTCTGTTGTTCCCTGACTTTGCTGAGCTCTTCGCGAATCACGTTGATCTCTTTCTTCGGCAGCGCCTGAGCATCGAGTGGAGCGGGAAGAGAACGGCCGGTAGGGACATTTGGCCCAGGGCCGATCTGCTGACTAGCTCCATCATCATGCATCTGATCATCGTCGCTGTCACCGTCTAGTTCGGTAAACTTGTTCTTGTTCGGTCCCTTTGGCTTTCCTTTGGGCTTGTTGATCAGCCATAGCAGGTTCGGATGGCCGCGGCGGAAGAATGGATTGTGATATTCGCTTGGACTCTTGTTCTTGCGCTCGCTGGCTCGCATTGAATTGTCCGACAAGCCCACACGCTTGTGAAAGCCGTACATGTTCAGTTGCCGCACGAACGATGCATAGTTGTTGTGCTTGAAAAGCTCAGGGATCAGTCTCTTGGCAAACTCGTCCTCGTCCAGAACAAAGAACGAATCTCCTTTTTCCGACCAGCGAATAAAATGTTCATTCTTGGGTTCTTCCAAAAAGCTGCATCATCGGGTTAGCCGACAGAAAACAGACCATTATTGCATCAGCTCCATCATACAATCAGAAAAAAAGACTGACACACCTGCTGAGCTTTTGCACAAAGGGCGGAATGGATTTTCGCTTTGCTTGTGCTTCCCGCTTTGCCTTTTGCGCCATCTCCTCCAGAGCTTCGATATTTCCCTGCTCAATTAAGCGCCCTTCGGCATCCCGCTGCAACAGAGCATTGTCATTATTGTATCCCGTCCAAGGTTCAACCGAGGTATCAATTTTTCGATTGTGCGTCGGAACGAGGGCCTGGTTCGTATCGCGCCGTGCGAGGGTATTTGACGGCGTGGGTACTGGATCAAACTGAGTTTTTGATGGTATCAGGTTGTATGGAAGAGTGGCCGTCTGCGCAGTCGTGTCGGCAAATTCTGCGCCGTTTCCCTTCCATTGAAGCGTGTTTTCGGCGGCCCCAATTTCATTCGCATACGGCTGTTGTATTTGTTGCTGATAGGGAACCATTGGTGAAGCTCCGGGCGCCGCTCGCTTTCTCGAATTGGGTGCCGACATAACTTTAGCAGATCAGTTTTCTGCGCCTACGAGTGGGAGAAGACGTTTTGAGGGAAGTCGCACAATGGGTCTGCGGCCGGACAACGAGTCCTTTTTTTGCTGGAGCTGCGGGAATTGTCGAACCAAGTGCGTGCTGGCCGGCTGTTGGCTGGGCTTCTTGACCAACTAATCGGCGGAGATAGCAAGCAGCTCGATGTCCAAAGATATTTTCCTCCCTGAGGTCGACCCTCCGACGAGCGGGAACAGCTCTCTGCTAGGTCCAGGGAGAACAGATGCGATGTGTAAGTTGGTATTGCCTGGCAAGATGGCGACAGTACACCACAACGAGGGTAGAGGACTGCGCACACCAGAATCAGGGCTGCGCAAGAAAAGATGAGCTCTAGACAGGCAGCGACGACGACACTATGATGCGTGCTTTTGTATGGTGTCTGCTGGTTAAACCGACGCTCAGTCGCAAGCACGGCACGGTTGATATTTCAACCAGTGTGCCTTTGGCCGACGCTTCGACGCCAACTCTTCTTTCCCTTTATTTCCGTCTTTTTCTTTGTCGGTCGGTGCACCGGACTGGATCTACTATCTCAACAGCGTAATGTTAAATATGTTCTGCCATCAAGATGCATCGACTGGTACAGCGTTTGCTCTCTGATACATGCGAAGGAGGGCGAGGGAATCTATCGAGTGGTCGGCGACGCGATGAATGATCATAGGTTTGCATTTGCAGCTTGAGCAAAGGACGGGTTGCGGCTATCGATTAGATGAATGAAGTGTGTGTGGGGTCATTACAACGTACGGCACTTGCACCCGCAGAACTTTGGCGCCAGACCAAGGTGGGGCTGGTCTGACGGCGCCTTGCCGACATTAGCTCGTCACTCGATTCATGTCCGGCTGCACGTGATGCAACATCAATCTTCAAAACCACGAGATATACGGTAGCCACTACACACGCATAATGATTTTGAGTGCTATCTACCTATGTGGTATCTGATAGATCGAGTATACTTGGATCATATACCAGCCTACCTACTTGGCCCCCCTTCCAGCCAATGTGCTTGCCCTCGCCAGCTTCGCATTTCTCGCCTGGTCCCTCGCCTGGTCCCAGGCTCTCGATCCGCTCCCCATCTTGGCTTCTCGCTCAGCCCTCTTCGTCTCCTTCAGACTGTAGGCCTTTTCTCTCGGATCAATCACCACCAGCTCTTCCTCCGCCTTCTTGCGATTGCTCAAGTCCTTGCCCAGTTTATCCGCAGCAAACGACAGCGAGTGAGACATCCAGCCTTCGTCATCGCTCTCCTCTTGGCCTTGCTTATCCCAGGCCGTGCAGCTCTGACAGTTGGCGATGAAGTGCAGGTCGCACAGCGCTGTTTCGTCGTCCTCGGCCGCGGCGGCACCGCTGCGCTCCACCGCATCTTGCTTTAATGCGGCAATCTCGGAAGACGCCCTCGCTGGCGGTGCCTTTTCCAGCTTGGATTGGAAGGCACGCAGCAGGTTCAGAGAGGCTTGTTCGTCGGTGGAGCTGGCATTGTTGGCCCCTGGGCGCCGCTTCCTCGCGCGCATTGACGTCTCAGGGATCATGGACTCAAGGGCGGTTTTCTTTCTGGTTTCCTGCGCCGGCTGGTCCGAGTATATGGTTCGGCGCATCGAGGCCTTCAAAGCGGCAATTTCCTCATTTGCTTTCTCGAGGGCCGTCTTTTTTGGTTGTTCTGGTTCAGATGACCTTTCGCGGGGCTCCTCTGTATTTCGGTGTTTTGATCGGCCCTTCGTTTGGGGCTTGTCATCCGGGAATTCCGTCTCATCCGCTGTCCGAGTTGGTGTCGTTTCAGCCCCAGCTGTCGTGGAGAAGGTTTCCGTTATTCGGTCTGCTTCGACTTCCGTCTTCGTCTGCTTCTTCTTCTTCTTCGTTGCCGTCGGCTGCTTATCCGAATGACCGACCTCTCCTTCGTCATCCTCATGCACAATCAATCTGGTGTCAAACTTTGGCTTCTTGAGAACAGGTTCCTCGTCCTCCTCATTCCCATCATCGCCAAAACTCAAGAGCTGCTTGCCTCCTTTCCTCCTCTTCTTCTTCGAGTATCCCGCGGGCACCGGCTTCTGTGTGATGTGTGCTGCGACTCTTGATCGCTTCTTCATGTCCTCGAAAGGGTTCACTAAAATCTCCACTCTCTCGATTTTGACGGCATACAGCGGTCTCTCCGAGTCCGCGTCCACCTCGGACTCCCCAATCTTGGCCAAGTTGTAGATTGTGTCTCCGGCGACTCGTCCAAACAAAGTGTTCTTCCCATTCAGTTCTTCCGTCTTGTCCAGAGTGAAGAAGAACTGGCTCCCGTTTGTGTTCTCTCGGCCCTCGTTGGCCATTCCCAAAAGGCCCCTTCGATTGAACTTGAGACGCGAATGAAATTCGTCTTTGAAATTAATGCCTGTCGGTCCTGCATTGATGCCCCGTCGTTCGTCCATCGGCCACGGGTCAAGGTCGCCGCTGAACGCGCCGCCGTCGTAGATTGATTCTCCGCCATTGCCCGTCCCCGTGGGATCACCACCCTGGAGAATAAAGTTGGGCACCAGTCTGTGGAATCTGGTTCCATCGTAATAACCGTCCAGACTGTGTTGAAGAAAATTGCGACACGTCAGCGGGGTCTGTTTGGCGAAGAGCTCGACGAGGATTTCGCCAAGTGTGGTGTGTATGATAGCCGAAGCCGTCGGCTGTGGTTCGAGGTTGTAAATCGCAGACATTTTATGGCTGTGTCGAATGCGCAAATGCTTCAGAGTACCAAGGCTCGCCTTGACGGGATGGGATAATTTACGAGTCCAGGCCTCTTCCTGCGGTAGTCGTCATTGTCAGCGCCGGGATGTGCGAGGTGGTCCATTGCTTCTTATCGATAAGAGCAGCGGTCCGTACCTCCCGGACTGGGCACTTAAAACATCATGGGCAAAAAAATTTCCTTTCAAAAAAACCAGTGGCTGACTAAAACTGCATATTTGAGGTTGAAGTCAAAAATTTATCCATTGTGGAAGTTTTGGGCCCGTCTGATTCCGTTTTCTTATACAAAAACGACATGTTCAGCGGCATTGATTACCTCACGTACGTATGGTCGGCTGTCTCGGCTACAATTTCGCTCTGTGCATTCGTCGACACTGGACTTGTTGTATCCTGTCGATTGTGGCATGACCTTCTAGAATGGACTCTCCTGCGTAGGTCCTCGAACCGTTGCACGAACAACATGGCGAGCTTTGTCCATGAGTTGCCTCTGAAATCATCACGGTACTGATCGATCATGTCTTCTAATTTCCCCTTCACGTCATGGTCGTCGGTGGTAGCCCACGTGAGACACAGAGTTTTGGGTAAATATGTCGCACCCAGAGGGCGAAAGGACCAAGCTCTCCTAGCCGCTCCCAGAACCTGATCGGATGCCTCTTTGGCGTCTTTCTGTAGAACGGGATCTAAGGGATGAAAAATCTGCAATGTTCGTCGCAGTACAGCCATCAGACAGTGCAGCACGCAGACTGAGGATTCGCAAATGACATAGCCTTTGTAGTATAGAGAATCGTGACTGGTTTCGCAAGACGCATTGAGTTGTATCGTAGCCGGGATGAGCTTCTTGGACTCCAGCTTCATCAACTCGTATGAGGACCTCAAATGCACGAGATGATTCTCTGGTACCTCGAGTTGTGCGGGAAGGTCAATCAAGTTCGCAACAGTCAAGTTGGTTGACCTGATATCAACCACAGAGTAGTCGTTCAGCGGCCCGTAGTAGTTCGTCGTCTTCATCTCGCTGTGCCACGACTTCAACTTTACCCGGGGGTCGATGACGCTTTCAGTTATCTGACAAACATTTAGCATACGGAAAGGTTGCAGCAACGCCCGACAGATGCATGACAGACACCAGTTTCTCACCAGGACAATGGAAACTAGATCGATTAATTGTGATGTGAAAGGATCTTTTCGATCTTTCAGGGATTGGCTGTTCAGGATGTGCAGGAGGCCCTGAAGGTGGATCAAGCAGTCATCATTATGGCCGCTTATAAAATTCTAAAGAGTTTGTACATTTGTATCAATGCCCTCTTGCCAGAAAAAAAAAGGTTGAGTTCCGACCTACCTGAGAAAGTAAGAGCAAATACACGCCACAAAGTGTTTCTGCCTCTGTTGTCAAGCTGGGGTCCGTCATGAAGGCATTCCTCATACAATTTAGGGCAGCGCCATAATCCTTGAGTGCTTCGACTATGGTCTGCTTGGAGTAGACGGCAGTGACGGCACTCGAAAAAGCCTTGGCTGATGCATTCAGAATTGAACTCCTCCCTAGTCGGCGAGGGACGTCGGTGAGAAACGGGCCGAAACCTTGAATCGCGAACTGCCGATCCGAAATGGCAAGAGTCGATATGAAAGCTCCAGTCGTCGTGGTCAATTCGTTCCCAAAGGGCCTTTCCAGCGATCTCGCGAGAGGTTGAATGGCTTGGGCTCTGGGTCGAGCTGTCCGAGCTAGCGGCACGCTTTCAGTCATGGTTGCGTTCTTGAACCTGTACACCTTTTCCCCAGATCCAACGCAATGAATGCCATATCTCAAGCATCTGGAGCAAGAGGGCTGGCCGAGATCACACTGTTGGAGTGCGTCAGTAGTGGGCAACCGAAGTCGTCGTCGAGTCCATGCAGCCAGAGGCCGTCATCAACCGTAGCCTCGGTCGTACGTACCTTCTTCTTCCGCTTACGACAGCCCTCGCAGCCCCTTCCGGGAGGACCTCCTGGCATGATAAACAGTTGCCTCTGGATGAGAGCCGCAGCCAAGGGTCAATCTGGGGTTACAGCTGCATATCCGAAGAGGGGGCTGATGAACACAATCGGACGAAAATCAGACGACAGTCGGACGGCAATCGGATCTCGATGCCCAGCCCAACGCCGTCCATTACTGGCGATGCGGTTACATTGATCCAACAGCCACGTGATTACGTGCCGGCCGGGTTAGTCATCTCTGTTTCTGTCGAGATTTCTTGGCTCGAAAGAGCCATGGGCATTGATGCTCGACGGTGGCAATGCCGGATGCTTCCTCTTGGCCGGCAGTTGAGGATGAGTGAGTCCAGGAAAATTGCCCTCCTAATACCTCTCTGGCTGACTGGGTAAGGCGTGCACAGCTCGGGCCGTCGGACTCGAATGCTGACGCGGAGGATTGATCAGATTGCTGATTCTTGGACGAGCACCATGACCAGTCCGATATACGACCCCATTTTGGTCGAATGATACTCCATCCGTCTGACATGCAGGCAGGTACGGCGGACTAAAGCTTACACTAGCTTAAAACACTTAACAGATTATAAATTTAATACATAGACCCTTATAGGGTATATTAGGTCTTTTAGGTATTATTATAAAGGATATTATATAACCTATACTTATTAGTATATAAACCTACTTATAATTTTTTATAAAAAAAATACTTTATACTTAAGTTTTTTTTTCTTTCTTTTTTATATTACCTTTAAAAATAAAAAAACTTATTATAACTTACTTATATTAATACTTATATTTTCTAGCTTTTATATAATTTTTATAATATTAAAAATACTTTATTTTATTTTTATTAATTTTTTATAAACTATATAATATAAAGTAAAGTAATAATAAGTATTTATATAAAGCTATATAAAATTACTTATATTTATATTATAAAATAATCATATATATTAATATAATTTATATATAAGAATATAAGTATATACTAATTATTTTAGTTTTTTCTTTTACTTTATATATTTTAATATATTATAAAATACTTTAATATTGTTAATATCAACGCAACAGGTCGGGTCAACGTGGACCCGGCGCATCCTAATTGGCCGCATCCGAGCTCGCCTTAGATAGGTGGCTAGTGCGCCGGTCACGTGACCTATAACTTTGCGCATTACAAAAACCACTAAAAGGCCTCCCACTTAGCTAGCTAAATAGTAATATTAATAATATTAACTAAAATCCTAGTACTTTCTTTTGCGCGTGTATTACTTATTATTTCTTATACCTTTATTATTAATTTGCCTGTGTATAAATTAACACTAATTAGTGGTAATTATACTATAGATTAGCTAGATTTACGTATCCTACAGAACGCTAGTTTTTGCTTATAGTAGCTGATTTTTTACAAAATTAGTAAAGTTAATCCTACTAAATAAAGGAAGCAATATAAAAGAGATAATTTTGCGATTATAAATAAATTTAATTTATCCCCTTTAGGGAAGCTCTTTAGGGTCTATTTATAAAGCTATTTTGTGCTAAGAAAGGAAGCTTACTATAGCACTATACCGCTTACTTTAATAGGTATAATCTTTCCTTTTTCTAGCCTTAAATGCCTATTAGAGAAATTATTATATCTCTTATTTATTATAAGATTTATTAAGCCCTTAATTTAATTAAATCTATTAGTCTAGACTAATAATTACTATAGATTTCTACCCTTTTACCTGCCTTACTACTTGCTTTATTATTTTTCTATTAGATTTCTATTCTCTTTACTACTAAATATAATATATATTTATAGGTAAATAAAGCCCCTAATCTGTTAATCTTAATAATAAAATCCTAGAGCTCCCTTAGATCCTATTAATATATAAAAGAGTAATTATAGCAGACTAGTATAAGCTTAACCTATTAGATTTTAATCTTAGTAAGGCTATAAGTACTAAAATATATAGCTAAATTGCTTTCTTTATTATAAAAGCTAAGACTAAAGACCTTTCTAGTAAGCTTCTTTAGCAAAAGCTTAGAGACTAATTTATAGACTAAACTAAAGAAGCCTTTAAATATAGGAATACTAAAGTTATTTATATTTTTTATAACTTCCTGTAAAAACGTAATATTTACTTTTTATTAGACTAATTATTTATTACTAGTAAGCTTATAATAGTAATATAAGCTAAGACTAGACTAAGGGATCCTAATAGGGAGTTATTATATCCCTTATAATTAAGATTATATTCTCTAGCAAGCAGGCATAGTAACTATCCTTACTCTTACTATAGCATCCTATATTAATAGCTTTAGAAATTACTTTCCTAGATATAGTAAAGAGCAGTACTAAAGAATTATTTATATCTTTACCTTATAAGAAATTCCTCTCTTTTTTTATTTACTTTAATTACCTTCCCTATAGTATAACCTAGGAATTAATAGGGTTATAGGGGACCCCCCTAAACACCCTATAAGATTAGGCTCCCTAAATCCCTATAATACTAGCTAGTAGTATTAAATTCTATAATAGGTTATAACCTTATAGGCAATTATAAGCTCTTATAGAACCTAGAAGATTACTACTACTAGGGGAGTTAACTTAACTCTTAGCAAGGACTAAGTAATATTTCCCTTGCTCCTCCTAGCCTTACTAGGAGCTTTTATAAACTAGACTAACCTCTTACTATAGTTAATATAGCGGATTAGCAGAGATATTTATATGCTATAGGAGCGGCACCTTATAGGCCTCCCTAAGGCTTAGGGCAAGAGCTAATATAATAGTTAGCTCCCCTAGGCCTTCCTAACTTTAACAGGAGGACTTATAGGAACTTCTAAAACCTAGGGTAGGCCCTAAATTTAGCACTAACTATTTAGTTAGCTCCCCTAGGCCTTCCTAACTTTAATAGGAGATCTTATAAGCCTACTTAATAATAGCCCTAAGGGTTAGTTCTAGACCTAGGTATTAAAGTAGCTTAGATATAGGATTTGCTATTATAATAAAGGCCTAAGGGAAACGTTCCTTAATAAGGATAGTAGTAACATACTGCTATACCTAATAATAACCTTAATTATTAGAGATCTTATAAGCGTTTTTATCCTTTACTTTACTCCCTAATAGAATTAGATTTAGTAATAGTATTATAGAAGATTATAAACCTTTATAAGATTTACTCTAATAAGGAAAAGTATAGTAAAGAGATATATAACTTTTTTAATAATAAGCTAAAGACTTTCTAAGCCCTTTATAAGCAAATTAACCTCCTAGAGTCCCTTTTTTATAAGGCATTTCCTATAATGCTTAAAGGAAAAGCTTTAATATATTATAAGGACTTTCTTCTTAGTAAAGGCATAACTTTTACCTAAATAGTTAAATCTATTAAAGACTACTTTAAAACTATTAATATTACTTAGCTTTATTATAATAACTTTTATATAATTATACTACGTAAGGTAATAAGAGAAAACCCTAAAAAGAGTATGCTTAAGGCTCTTAACCTCCTTTCTAACAAGATTATCTCTCTTTATTATAAAACTAGAGGCTATATAAATAATAAAATTAATATATAAAATACGCTTCTTGCTACTATTAATAATATCCCTAAATGTAGCCTTATAGCCTATAATAGCCCCTTTATATATAAGAACTTAATATTAAAGCTTTAGAAAAGTATTAAAGTAAAGTAAGCTAAAAGAAACACTACTAAGCGCGGTATATTTTATTAAAAAGAGGCTAAAGTTAACTTAGATGCTATATTTTATACTAATTATTATTATAGGAAGAATTATAACTTCTAATAGTAATAACACAGGCCCTCTATTTGTTATAAGGGCCGCTACTTTATTTATAAGAAGCAAGGGTGCTAGTCTATAAAGCACTTTGCTAAAGAATATAAGGCATTATAAAGGCGTTAGAATTAATCTAAATTTTATTATAGTAGGCTAATAGAGTAAAAGTAATAGTAATTCCTTACTTATATTAAGGGCAAGGATAATAATAGTAGTAATCCTAATAACCTTAAGTAATTAATCCTTAAGACTAAGGTAATAATAGCTTTATTAAATAAGACTAAAAAGGATAACTACTCTAATTCTCTTGTAGGTTCTTTGTAATTCCTTACTATAGTATTACAAAGGTTAACACTCTTAATAGAGATCTCTAATAGCAGTAAGGTGCTTAAGATGCTTTAAGACTAGTTATTTAAACACGCCCTTTACTATAATAATCCCTATAAAAAGCCTTAGTTTAATAATGTTTTCCTTGCTAAAGCATGCTATTTAGAAGAGACCTTTAGAGGCATTCTTCCTAATACTAGCGCTATAAGAGTCTCTATAGTTAGTATTACTTAAGCCTAAGCCTTTTTATGCCTATTTCCCTTACTATAAATTAACTAATTTGCGAGTTAATATAATATTGCCTTTAGCGCTAGAAAAGTATTATTACTAGGTTCTTTAAAGGTTCTTATAGTGCTTAGAGAGATTAAATTCTATGTGCTACTAATAGTAATACCCTTCTTATTCTTAATTACTAATATAAACTATATAAATATAAAGCTTAATAACCTA
>SRQA01001430.1:0-10268 GCA_018360365.1 Claviceps citrina
ACTTTAATATATTATCTTATAATAAGGAAAATCCACTCTTATATATACTATAATAATATATATAAATCTTTATTTCTAAACTAATCTATTCCTAGGAGAAGGTTTTTTAAAGTCTTAGCTATATAGCAGCTTATATAATAGATCTTTTCGCAACCTATATTATTAAATACTTTACAAAGTATATTAAGTATACTATAGTATTCTAGCAGCGTATTTGCTAATTCTATTAGTAAATTACTCCTTCTTACCTTTTTTTAATCTATTTTTATTAGTAACTTAGGATAAATAATAGAATAAGTAGCACTAGTGTTAACTAGCGCTAACTTTACTATAACCTAGTAGTTTCCTAGCCTTAGGGATGCTTTAACATAAAATCTTATATTAGTCCCTAAAGCTAAGGCGCTTTTCTAGGCGTAAGGCTTTTTCTCCTTTATATTAGGTCTAGTAGTGTTTAAATAAATTACTAGATTAAAGTAGTTACTTTTATATATAGTAGTAGTGTAGCTGCTTTTCTTATAAATACTATAGTTAGGTTCTAGGTAATTTAGTCTTATATAGCCCTTTTTTTTATACTTATAATATATAGCCTTCTTTTCCTAGCTTTACTATAAAGTACTTAGTTAGTTATTACTTTTTTCTTTTAGGTTTAGTAAAGTTTCTCTCTCTAAAAAGTCTACCTAAGTTTTCCTCTTATTATACCTAGAAGAATTATTATAGTTACCTTTATTATTATTAGATTTATAATAGGAGATATATTTACTAATAAGTTTATACTAATCTGCTACTTATACGCTGCTAATTAAATATATCTTTAAGCTATAGTT
The DNA here is from genome assembly GCA_018360365.1 of Claviceps citrina. Taxonomy (NCBI): domain Eukaryota; kingdom Fungi; phylum Ascomycota; class Sordariomycetes; order Hypocreales; family Clavicipitaceae; genus Claviceps; species Claviceps citrina. The sequence goes on from SRQA01001430.1 coordinate 825, forward strand.
AAAGCTTATTTAAAAAAGGCCTATCTTATTCTTTATATTTAATTAAGAAGGGAGTTTAGCATAGGTTTATTCCTATTTTTTAAGGAATCTTTTAAAATTAGTATAATCTGCTTATTTAAAGCTAATAAGCTTTAATTATATACTAAGGGAATAGCTCTCTTAATTATCTAGGCCTCCTTTAAGCTAGTTATAAAAGTTAGTCTATAAGAGGGGATTTTTAATATAATTCTCGCAAATTTTTTCTTCTATAGCCTAACATTACTTTATAGTACTAGTAAGGTAGGTGCTAGTATATAAGACCTTTGCAAAGTTAGTAGCAAATTAATAAGAATTTATTATAAATTATACTTTATAGTTACTAATAAAAGTCTTTAATTAAAAGGTATTCTAGCTACTATAAAAAGGCTACTTAAGAGAAGCTTATATAAAGGTCTGCTATAAATAATATATAATAGGTGTAATAGGAGCTATAGATATATTCTTCTCTAGTAATTCTTTATTATTAATATTATATATAAGTTTTTAGAGTTTTTAAAGTTACTACTTTTTCCTTACTTAATTAATATACTCTTAAAGCGCTAAGATTTTAGTATTATAATTATTACTAATAGGGGTGTCTTTTATAGCTACTATAGGCTCTTACTAACTAGAGGGTGTAATAAGTTATAGTAGTAATCTAAATATAATACTAGCTCTAGGCATAGCTATAGGTTTTTATATAGATTTAGTGCCTTCTCTAGTAACTTTACTACTATTATATATTAAGTTATAAGTCTAAACTATAATAACTTTCTTAATCTAATAATCTAATATAAATAAAAGAATTAAAATTATTATAAATAAGTTAGGGATATTAAAGTAAAAGATTAAGAAAGTTATAGCTTATTTAAAGGTATATAGTAATAGGTAATAGTCTTAATTCTTGCCCCTTTTTATTTAATTTAGTTAGAGGTCTGTGCCTATATAATTATAAGTGTTATATACCTCTAGTCCTTACTATAAGTCTAGCGGTTATACCTTGCTATAAGTCTAGCGCTTATACACAGTAAATAACCTTATTATATAACGCGAATCTAACAGAGGCTTGCTCGTGCAAATGGATCCTGTTAGCCTAAGGCAACCTCGTGGCTTTCTGGTCCTGACAATAATAGATCCCTTAGCTAGCTTCCTCTTAAACCTTTAAACCTAAATAAAACCCTTTTATGTATACACCCCTTTTGCCTGCGGTTACGCGTAACCCACAGGTATCTTTAACCTATGCCTATCTAACAATAAGGTTGCAGGCCTTATGGTAGGGCATTGTGCGTGACTAGTCACGTGCGCTTGCGAAAATAGTTATGCACATGTCACATATATTTTTATAGGGGTGGGCATGGGAAAGTGGGTGTTGGCCTATAGAATTAGGGGGACGCTGAACCACCGCTCCGATAAGCAAAAAACCACCGCCCCGAATAACAACGCTCGTGTGGAAGCAACGCAACGAGAATTGAGGTATTTTAAGGTATTAATCTCCTTGGAATCCGTAAGACTACACCTCCATACCAACCGGGATATTGCGCTAATCAGACCTGTCGCTGTCCTTGCAAGCTTATGCACTACAAAGAGGAACTTTATATATCACGTAATTTTCGTGAATTATAGTGAAACTAAGGGTAACTTGCTTATGTAATTAGAAAAGCGGGGCAGAAAGGAGGGTCGGTACCAAAGTGTAGTCTTGCGGCTTCTAAGGAGGACACTGTGACCACGTGACTTGACATACCGCCCGGGGATCAAAGACAGCGTTGCCCGTTAACCGAGAAACGCCGAGCTATACCCGATTAGGCACAATAGCATCCTGCTTCCCATCCTGGTGGGTCGTCGACACTTCTTCACCCTGCCTCTGGATTTTCAACCCCCCCCCCCACCTCCCCCTTCCTCAACCGCCCTCGCAAGCACAACCCCCCCCCCATCTCAATTCTTGCCTCTTTCCCGCATCATCGCAAGACATCCTTCACACAAACCAGTCATCATGTTTGCCTCTAGAATCCAGCGCAGGGCTTTCTCTGCTTCTGCCCGCAACGTGAGTCCTCATTCGTCCAATTGGGCCGCTCCGCCAGCCCTCGACGTCAGCTTGTCGCTTTTTTTTTTCCCTCCACGTCAAACGCCTTCTCTAACATGCCCTCTTTCGTCATTAGCTTTCCAAGGTTGCTGTGCTTGGTGCCGCCGGCGGCATTGGCCAGCCTCTCTCGTTGCTTTTGAAGCTCAACCGCAAGGTTACCGAACTTGCCTTGTACGATATGCGTGGCGCACCTGGTATGTTGAGCCAACCACCAAACTCCTTCGTCGGCTTTGCGGCCTGCGCTGAACAAAGTGGACTGATCAAAGGACCGTCTCCATGACACAGGTGTCGCAGCCGACTTGTCCCACATCAACACCCCGTCCACGGTGACTGGCTATGAGTTCTCCCCCAGTGGCCTCGCTGCTTGCCTCGATGGCGCCGACATTGTCCTCATCCCTGCCGGTGTTCCCCGAAAGCCCGGCATGACCCGTGACGATCTGTTCAACACCAATGCTTCAATTGTCCGCGATCTCGCCAAGGCTGTTGCCGAGTCCGCTCCCAAGGCCAAGCTCCTCGTCATCGCCAACCCCGTCAACTCGACCGTCCCCATTTGCGCCGAGGTCTTCAAAGCCAAGGGTGTCTACAACCCCAAGACCCTTTTCGGCGTCACCACTCTGGACGTGGTCCGAGCCAGCCGATTTGTGTCTGAGATCAAGAACACTGACCCCAAGGACGAAAGGATCTCCGTCGTCGGTGGTCACTCCGGTGCCACCATTGTCCCTCTCTTCAGCCAGAGCAAGCATCCCGATCTGAGCTCCAATGCTGAGCTTGTCAAGCGCGTCCAGTTTGGCGGCGACGAAGTTGTCAAGGCCAAGGACGGTGCCGGTTCCGCTACCCTCTCCATGGCTATGGCTGGTGCCCGCATGGCCAACTCTCTTCTCCTGGCTGCTTCCACCAAGAAGGCCATCTACGAGAATACTTTTGTCGACTCTCCTCTGTACAAGGACCAGGGCATTGATTTCTTCTCCAGTCAGGTCAAGCTCTGTGCCGAAGGAGTCGAGAAGATCATGCCCATTGGCAACATTGACGCCAACGAGGAGAAGCTTCTCGAGGCCTGTCTTGGCGACCTCAAGAGCAACATCGAGAAGGGTGTTGCCTTTGTCGCCCAGAACCCTGGCGAATAAATGCAGACTATCCTTTCAGCCGCATGCCTTGTCCCATGATCAAACACCCAGTGGAAGAAGAGAAGCATCATGTACAAAATGACCGGGGAGCATGTATGAAATCAAACAAATGGCCGGGTAGGGACTCTGTATGGCAGACCAGCTCTGTACCGGTCCTTGTCTGCGCGATGCAAAAGAAACTGACAGGAAGAAAATGGAGGAAGATGACACGAAACATTTTGCGTCTTTTTTTTTCGGTCCCTCAGATGAAGAAAAGTCATGGACTAATTCAATCGAGTCTCATGTACTATAGTAACCTAATCTCAGCTCATTAAAACAAGGATACCTACCTACTTACTTACTACCTTAAATCCAGTACCTCCCCTGACAAGGCCCAAATAAACAGGCCCCTAATCTACGATGATACTCGCAAGCACCTTGTCCTTGGGCAAAATTTCCCCATCAAAATATGCAAATACGTAAGCGGAGGAGGACGAGAGATGGGTTTGTGGGGGGTGGGGGGGGGGGGGGCCCTTTTTTGTTTTTGCTCCTGTAGCATGCGTGTTTTCTATCGTGGTCTGCATGGTTGCCCGGCCTTTTTACTCCGTCAGCCCATTTCATCGTTCATCTTTATATCTCCAACATCTATCTCTACACGTCTATTTTCCTCTTTGCATTTTTTTTTAGTTACCGCGCGAGATGGACCCAAGAAAGAGAAGAGAAGGAAAAAAAAAAGCCCCTTTTATCAAATTAGGACCATGTGCCAGTGACACATGAACCCCCGCACGCCATCCCCCATTTTACAACCAAAAAAAGGCACTTTTCTTCTTCTTTTCCGTTTGCCACATTCAACCCCCCCCCCCCGGCCGTACTAAGCAGCACGACGACCCGATCGCCACTCCTCCAGCTTTCTCCTCCGCTCCGCGACCTGGCGCTCAAACTCGGCCACCTTCTCCAGCCTCTTGCGCTCCTCCTCGGCGGCCCTCCTCTCGGCCTCGACCTGCCTGCGGGCGGTCTCCCTCTCCAGCTGGTCGGGCCGGCGGACGGCAATGTCCCGCGCCTGGTAGTCGCTGAAGAGCGCCTTGAGGGCCTTCTCGATGACGAAGCAGACGGCGTAGTCGAGCGCCATGCAGACGGCCATCTTGGTCTTGAACTCGTCGGTGAACTTGACGAGCTTCATGCCCTCGTTGATTTCGGGCATCAGCTCCAGCGCGCAGACAAAGGCCAGGCCGGAGACGCCGACGATGCCGTAGAACATGGCCTTGTTCTCTCGGAGGGACTCGCGGAAGGGCCGGCCCTGGTAGTTGATGGCAAAGGTGGAGACCTGCTGGATGAGCTGGAGGAGGTAGATGGCTGAGTTGAGGAGCGAGGGCTCGAACTCGGCTTCTAGGTCCACGAGGGCGGAGCGACTAGTCGTGGGAAAAAGGCATCGTCAGTAACCCATAGGGGAGGGGGAGAGGGAGAGGAAGAGGGAGGGGTGTTTGCTGGTGTGAGAGCAAGAGGATGAAAGACGAGTGTTTTTAAAAAGACGAGGGAGGAAAAAAAAAAGAGGTACATACGGCTCAATTTTCTCAGAAAGACGGGCAATGTAAATCAGCGTGACAATGTGAACGGCAAACTGTCCGAGAATGGATCCAATAATGTACACGTTGAAGATGTTGGGCTGGGGTCGTTCCTTGCTCAAGCCTTCCACAACCTTGGCGCGCGAAATGCTGAGGAAGCAGACAGACATGAGCATACCGCTGATGGTGTACTGCGTGTCACCAAACTTGATGCCCTCGAGGTACAGGACGGAGAGAGAGTAGGCGCTGATGAGGCAGTTCAGGGCGAGGATCTTGTACATCTGGATCGTGGCGACGAGAGTGCAGCGACCCTGGCGGATGATGTTTGGGATGGCAATGACGTCCCGCAGCTTGGATGTGAAGGGGGCGGCGACGGAGGCATCGCCCAGCTTCAGAGTGGGAGGCTCGTCGTCGCCGAGCTCGGCCTCGAGCATTCCCGACGCGAGCTTGTCCGCCAGGCCGGCCGCCTTGTTCTGGGCTTCGGCCTGTCGCTTGTTGGCCGAGCTGACGAGGGTCTGGGCGCCGGGCGATACGATGGTCTCGGAGGGGTGGCCCTGCGCCTTGACGTACTCTTCCGTGGTCATGTTCTTGTTCTTGGCCTCGCGTTCGGCGGCCTTCATGTAGTTGGGGTTGGTGGGACCGGGGGGGTACAGGTGGGCGATCATGACGGGGACAGGAGGCGACGGCTGGTTGAACCGCTTCATCAAATCACACTGTTTTTGGTACACGTCCTTCATTCTGGTGTTTCTGGCGTGTTCCGCAATGCGCGTCAAGTCCTCCTTGGTGCCGTTGAGGAGAGCGACACCGATGTGTGCCTGCTTGAGAGCGCCGACATCGTTTGTGCCATCGCCTGCCATGAGGGTGTAGTAGCCCATGTCCTTGAGACCCAGCAGGATGTCCTCCTTTTGCTTGGGCGAAACGCGGGCATAGACCCAGGTATGACGCAGCAAAGAGTTCCACCCGGCTTGGTCCTTGAACTGAGCGAGAGCATATCCGGTGACACAGAGATCCTTCGTCTTTAGGATCTGGGAGTCGATGGGCTTGGTGGGATCGACCGGGATGCTGATCTTGTCGTCCACGCTCTTCCAGATGAGCTTCTTCCCGCCTCGGTCATCCTCGGGGGCGTCCAGAATCAAGACGTCTCGGTCAACGATTTCCACTTCGCGAGCAACGTGCACGGCAGTGAGTGGGTTGTCGCCGGTGATCATGACCACACGATGGCTGCTCTCATTCAACATCTGGACCGCTTCCTTCGCATCCTCCTTCAGAGGACAGTGGAGAACCAGGAAGCCGGCAAAAGTAAGGTCAGCCTCCACATTTTCGCGCTTCAGGTCGTTGATCTTGCCAGAACCAAGTTCAGAATCGACAGTCAACTGCTTGTAAGCCAGGGCCAAGACACGAGATCCTTTGCGGGTGAAGTACTTGAACGTCTCCTCGTAATCGGCGGGAACGTCAACGAGCATTTTCATGATGGTCTCGGGAGCGCCCTTGACACCAACAAAGGTACCGCGGACTTTCTTTCCCGTTTTCGATACACCATTCACCATGGCGACGGAGCTTTGACGTTTGAGAGCCGACGAGAACTGGAAACGGCGCTTGATCTGAACCGTGCCTTGCGTGCCGCTGTTCTTGTTCCTGCTGGCCAGGGTGTCGTTGTGGCCAAGCCCCCAGCCGAGGGACGTGAGAGTAGCCTTTTCCATGGGGTCCCCGACGATGTCACCTTCATCTAGCTTGACCAACGCGTGAGCAGTCGCCAAAACAAGCTGAGTCTCAATCGAAGCCTCAGTGACGGCAACCATGGTGGAGTGAGCGCCGTCGGCTTCTTTCTTGTCTTTGATATCCGAATCAGCCAGACCAAGGCCGGCAATACCTTCGACAACCAAGTCCTCGCCGGTGAGAGTGCCGGTCTTGTCGAAACAGGCCACATCGATGCGACCACCATATGGGATCCTGAACGGCTCTGTGCAGAAGATGGCTAGCTTGGAGAGGGCGGCCAGACTGGTATTGACGGCGAGACTCAGTTCCATGGGCAACTCCGGAGGGACCACACTGGTGACAATCAAGATACAGTCGAGCAGAAGCTTGGAGCGCTTGCGATCCTTTCGGACACCCTCGTCCCAAACATACCAGGAAGCGGCGAGTGCAAAGATCAAGAGGAACAGGATGAAGAGAAGGGCCTCGAAGTTGTTTGCAGAAACGCGCTCGGTCGAGTAGATCATGGTACGGACGAGGCTTCCCTGAGATGTCTCGAATCCGGTCTTTGTCACAATAGCCATTGCTCCATTGTCGGGCGGCGGAGGGACGCCCGACAAGAGCTTGGGCTTCTCTTGCTCTGCATTACCGTGGGTGATCTGAAGAATCTTGGTGCCGCCCCATAGAAAGGCATTCTTGTCGAGACCTTCGGGGTCGAGCACAGCATCCTCAGGACGCAGTTGAATAGAATCCTTGAGGAGCGGAGTGCTTTCTCCCGAGAGCATGGCTTCATTGACAATGGCGGTTCCCTCGACCAGAAGCATGTCGCAAGCGACGCCACTGTCTTCCTTGGTCCGTGCAGCAGATACCAGGTCGCCCGGAAGAAGGCGATCTGTCAGGATCTCGGTCCATTTGCCGAGACGGAAGACCCAAATCTCGTAAGGCTTGATGCTCATGCCGCGGAACTCATTAAGCGTGCGCTGACGCTGCCAGACCACGGTGCTTTCGAAGGCGACCAGCATGAAGAGTGTGAATAGCGAATAGTACCAGTATTCATCGAGAAGCCAGAGTCCGACGCAGAAGATTTGGAAAACGAAGAATGGCGCCACGGCATGCTCTTTGAATAGCTCAGTGAATGTGGGAACCGGGATATCAAAGGTATTGGTGCCATAGTGTTGCTCGATTCGAGTGATATCCGACTGCTTTTCCAGGCCCCGCGAGGACTGGAAGTGACGGATGGCAGGCTTGGGCTCAACATCGATGTCGTATCGGAGGGCAGCAAAAGACTGTGTGTCGGGGTCGAAGAGAAACCGGCGCTTCTGGAACAGGAAGGACGTGTTGACTTTGCCGCCAGTCTGAGGGAAATTGCGCCTTGATCAGTCGTTTTGGCCAAGGAGGAGGCGGAGTGCAAGATATGGGGAGACCAATGATGGCTTACCTTGTCGCGCACAATTTTGCATATTTCGCCCGTCCCAGCATTCACAACGGGGAGCACCTTGATCAGCTGGGCCTCGCCGACAGATTTCACCTTGGTCGCCCTGAAGCGCGCGTTAAGGGCAACACTCCAGTGAGTGCTGAGCCAGACGAGCGACTGCAAGGTGATGATGGTGGCACACCAGACAAAAGTCCATTCTGGCGCGCCAATGTGCTTCTCGTAGAGGTCGGGCGTGAGGTAGTATCGCAGAAAGATGGGCCATATGATGGCAAACGGCCAGACGTAGGCATGGAAGTAAAAGGGCAGTGGCCGCAGCAGCTCGGCCTCCTTGATCTGAGGATTGTCGACCAAGGGCGCCATGATGGCGATGGCCAACGACGCCGGGCGAATCGGGGAGGAGGGGGCGGACGCGAGAGAATCGATCAGGCCCAGGAAATGGACTACAGGACCGGTGCAGCGCACAGCAGCGTGGGGAGTGGATGCGAAGGACGAGGCTGCGCGGTCGTTGTCATCGGGGGGATGGAAGAAGCAACTCGACGCGCACTCGACGAGGACTGGATGGACCTTCGTGCCGCCTCCTTGTTGGTTGCCGTGATCTGTACGTTGTGGAGTTTGTGGAGATGCACCGAAGGTCCCAGGACTGCCAAGCTGGCCAATGGCAGCCAGCGACGCTTTGCCACCTGGCATTTTTGCTTCTCGCCAAATCACCGCCGATGTCCAACCGAAGATCACAGGCCGACGCAGCACAGTTTCCCACACACGGGGCGCTCGTGACGAGGAACACGGCTTTTCAAAAGCAAGACCCATGATGGCCTCAGCGCGGACGAGCTGAATCGAGCGGAGAGTGTTCCGTGCATTCGGCGGATTCCTGGGCCCAGACGTTTGAACCAGAAATTTTGTCTTGGCGAACTCTGTGTACCTCACTCAAAAAAAATTCAAAAATTCAAAAAACAAATTCAAAATATTAGTCAGGCTACAAGTTCACCAGACTTCCTCTGTCTCGGCTCTACAGCAACCTCAAACATCCCGTCTCCCAGCCGCCTACATCCCTGAGCCGTACTCTGCCCTGGCGCCACCCAGGTCGCATTGTGGTGCAGCGACTTCAAGTACGAGAAGAGCTTGCCATCTGGCGTCTCGGCAATGATGGGCGAGATGGGACGACAGGGGCCGCTTGCCGGGCTTGTTGGCGAAGTTGGCCTCGCTGGGAAAGAGACGACGATATGCCTTTTGAAGGGGCATGTGACCATCTGAAAGCGACCGGACCGGCTGCACCTGTCTGGATGGCAACACGGGATGACCAGCCAGCGGCATGCTCATCGATGCGGGGAGAAAATGCACGAATACGGCCTCCGACGTGACCGCAACTTCACCTACTCTCCATCATGGTTCGAGGAGTGCTTCTGCACACACACACCCCCGCCCCCGGGGGAGGGCCAGCCGGAGGGTTTCCTTACGTAGGTTAATGTCAGCGGGTGAATACCCTGCCATAAGGCGCAAAGCTGTGAAAGCCGGGGCGGAAGAACATTATCGCGCGATTACAACGCTCCTTCTATT
>SRQA01001431.1:0-10260 GCA_018360365.1 Claviceps citrina
AATTAGGATAGAAGGTTAGGTAAAAAGAGTAGTATAAGACCTAATAAAAGGGTTATTATAAGAGTTATTATAAGAAGCATATATACTTTAATCTTTGTAATAGCAGCTGCCCTATTAAGATATATAAACCTTAATTTTGTAGCCTATAGAGGCCTTTATTAAGAGTTATAGATTTTAAGTAGCAGTGTTATAATATATGTAATTATAATAACTTCTATATTTATTTCTTTAGCTATAACCACAGCGTGTTGTGTGTGTTTTAGGGATATTAGGGTTATACTAATTAGTACCTATTATATTATAATAATTATTACTATTTCCTTTGTTACTTTGTGTAAGGATCTAATTAAGGGATTAGATTAATTAGCTAAGTGTTTAACACATTTAGTAGGGAGGGATTAGAGGCTCTTTGCGTTATGTTAATTTCTAGCATAAAAAGAGAAGAGTGCTAGTGTTAATATTAACGCAATAGGTTAGGTTAATATAGACCTAGCGCATCCTAATTAGCCGCATCCAAGCTCGCCTTAGATAGGTGGCTAGTGCGCTAGTTACATAACCCACAACTTTACGCGTTACAAAAACCACTAAAAGGCCTCCTACTTAGCTAGCTAGATAGTAATATTAATAACGTTAACTAGAATCCTAGTACTTCCTTTTGCGCGCGTATTGCTTGTTATTTCTTGTACCTTTGTTATTAATTCGCCTGTGTACGAATCAACATATACTAAGCTATATAATAATAAATAAGTGCTAATTAGCTTTAGTAACTGCTAGTCCTTTAGCAAAAGTATTTATAATACCTAGATTAAGAGCTAGTAGCTTTAGTTAAGTAAAGGGCGTGCCCTTTTCTAGTAAGTATATTATTTAATCTAATATTTATATTTATAAAGCTCTAACATAAAGTTCTCTCTAGGAATAAATTTATTAGCTCTTATATAACTGCTTTTTTAATTATAAGACTAGGGCTAACTATATTATAATACTCTTTATTTATATAGATATTATTTAATAAGAGCTAGTATAGTTTGTATATCTATAGAACTCTTATAAAATCTATTATTAGCCTAATTAACCTTATGTAAAAAGCAGTTAGCTAATAGTTCTATATTATAAGCTAAAAGAATTAGGTAGTATAAGCTATATAGAGAAGATACCTACTAACCGCTTAGACTTATACTATACTCTACTATAAAATAATATTAAGGACCTTAATAAGTACTTACTAGATATAATAATATAAATATATTAGTATATAATTAAGGAATTAATTAGCGCTCTCCTAACTAATCTAAAAGACCCTAACTACCTTTAGCTTAAAGAGTATATTTTATTATAGTTAAAGCTTATAAAATACAAGTAAGAATAAATATAACCCCCGCACGCTCGTGTGCATTGCCTTTGTTAGCCTGAGGCAACCTCCTTGGACCTCCGGTCCTGACAGGGTGACCCCCTCCGCAAGCGACCGCCTTAGTTGCTAAAGAGTCGCTACTAATCCGACCACGTAATTGTTAAGCCTCTAAATCAATTATATACACGTCTTAAACGCTAGAAAGTCGCTTTATACTTAACTAACTTATTCTAAAGCCTTCTAAGCCTTTCTATAACCTTTAAAACACTTCTCTTCTATAGAAAACCCTATTTACAAGCTATGTGTAATATTATATAGCACTACTAGCTTCTTAGTATAGTTTCTTTATTTATACTTTGCGTAGATAACTTATAGTCTTAGCAAGCTTGCTGCTCTGCTCTAGTTAACCTGTGTAGTAATAAGATTACTTCTTTCTATAGCCTATTACTTATGCCCTTTGTAGAAGCTTTATAGTCTCTATAGCCTCGCTACTCTATCTTAGTCTATCTGTAAATCTATAAAAGGCATAGCTACTAGTAAGGTTAAAGTAAGAAATTATCTAATCTACTGCCTCTTGCTAGGCTTAAATTTACTACCCTTTCTAGGGATATAATCCTTAGATTCCCCCCTAGCTTTATAGCTCTTTTTTTCCTTCCTTTATTATTATTATTAGTAATATAAGTGCCTTGTTACTAGCGTATAGCTTGTTATAACTCTTCTTCTTAGTCTCTAGTAAATCGCAAGCTAACATAATAATATTTAGCGCAGAAGAATTCCTTGCCTGCTGCTATTAATTAAAATTCTAAAATCCACAATATTTTTAATTACTCCTGCTAACGCTACTACAACTATGCTTATAAAGCGTGTTATAGCTATAGCTAAGCCTAGGTAAGTATCTCCTATTATATTATTAAATATACTACTAATTCCCTTTAAGTTATTATTACTATTATTATAGTTACTTAATCTATAACTAAGTGCTATTCCCTTAAAAACATAAGGCACCTAGTGCTTATAAAGAGATAATCTAGCTTCTAACTAATCCCCCTAGTTATATAGCTAAAGGTAGGAGTAAGTTTATGCTTTATTATAGCATGTTTACTACTCTTTTGTTATATTGCTAATACCTAACTTCTCTAGGATCTATAAAATATATTTGCTACACTACTTTAAATAAGTAGTATAAAATAGTAAGTTTTAATTACCTATTACACTATAATATTATTACTAATAAACTTTAAGATATTTATAACTGCTTTAATAGTCTTTAATAATTTATACTACGCTATTATATTATAGCAAAAAGCGCTAGAGGAGACTTAGCCTTCCTAGAAGGAAGTAACTATAAGTACTATTTAACCTTACTACTTATTTGTTACTAATAACTTATTTAGGATATCTATAACTAGAAATAGCTGCTCTAGTTATATATTATATATGCTAGTAGTAGCAAGAAGAAGTATTATGCCTAATCTACTATAATAAATGCTATATATCTTCTATCTCTTTACAGGTATATTGCTAGGCACGCTACTAATTAATATAAGCTACTACTACTAAGATAAAGCGTAAGAAAGAGGTAATACTTATTTATAAATAACTTACTTATATATATTAAACTAATTACTTCTTAGGTAAGCTTCTAGCATACCCTAGTGGTATATAACACAAAGGTTTAGTAGGATATTATAAACTACCTGCGCGTTCTAGTAGTATAATTTATAGGTATTGCTTACTATCTGCTAGCCTTATAAGCTATTTGCTAATTTATGTTAACAGGCAAGCGCAGATACTATGCCCGCCTCTAATACTAGTACGCTACTGCCTCCTTACTTACTAGACTTTATAGAAAAAAGGGTTATAAGGGATGTTATAAAGGACGTTCTAACCGACGAAGATAATAAATAGCTTAGATATAGCGTGTGCGCTACGTGGCTTTTGCTTTATTTTTCCTTTTGTTTTTTTCTCTTTTTTTTTCCTTTTTTTTTTTTTGTTTTTATTATTTTTTTTTTATAATAGGAAAATTTACTTAATTAATTAACTAGTTCTTGCTACCTCTGCTACCGCGTAGCTTCTTCACGTAAGACTCTCTAATTATAATCCGCTAGAACCTGCGGGTTTGTAAAATCCTTATGCTAGATCTATGAATTTTCGGAGTTATTATAGCCTTCCTACTTAATAAGGTATTTACGCTAACCCTTGTAATGCTTATAAGTAATAATTTATTTAATAATATATAAGGGGTCTTCTCCTGCAAGAAGAGGTACTTACTTAGTTGCTTTTAGTATACTCTCTAGGTTACTTTTATAAAGTTTAAGATTAGAAATGTAAAAAATATTATAAAGCCTTATGCCTTATAGAAGCTTTAATTAGTATATAAGTCTATAATTACTAATTAACTTAATAATTTAGTATAGTCCTAGGTACTTTACTACAAGTTTCTTACTTAGTCTCTGTAAATTAATATTCTTTATAAATAGCAAAATATAGTCCCCTATATTAAACTTTATTAGCACTCTCTTCTAGTTATAGTACTTAGCTTATATAGCTTATATATTACAAAGGAGCTTCTATATATCCGCGTGTTTCTTACATAGCTCTGCTCCTCTTAATTACACTTACTTATTAATTATATATATTATTCTCTTTATATATAAGGGACCTTTTAGTGTAAAGCCTTGCAAAGCCTTAGCAGGTAACTCGCGGAGAGAACTATAGTAACTTATATTATACGTGAATTACACTATTAGAAGAAGGTTAACCTAGTTAGTCTACTTAGCGCTACTAAAAGCATATAAATAATGCTTAAGCAGTTAGTTTATTCTCTTAGTCTAGCTATTAGTCTAAGGGTGAAATACTATGCTTAGTTAACGCTTAGTTATAATATAGTAGCAAAAGGTCCGCTAGAAAGAGCTTATAAATATTGTGCTATAGTTAGTTATAATACCCTCTAGGATTCTATAGTCCTTAAAAACTATCTTAATAAAAAGGGTAGCTAGTCTATTACTGCTTAAGCGCTTTAATATTAGTATATATATAGCATACTTTATAAATTAGTTAACTATAATAAGGATTGTATTATAAACCCTAGATCCTAATCCCTTTACTAGGGGAAGGCCTATAATAAAGTCTATTAATAATTCTTAGAAAGGTTAATTAGGCATAGGGAGAGAGGCAAGCTTGCTATAAGGTTAATGCTACCTTAGCTTTAATACTTAGTAATTATAATAGGTGCGGACATGCTCTTTAATATCTTTCCTTATGCAAGGCTAGTAGTACTAGTTAGCAATTTAATATAAAGTTTTACTTACACCCTAATAGCTAGCAGTGTTATTATTATAAACAAGCATTAGAATCTCTTTGCAAAGACCTAAGGGAATATAGATATAGTCTCTAAAAAGGAGTGCTTTGTTTTTATTAAGTAACTAGCCTAGAGAGCTACAGGCATTTTCTAAGGCGCGAATAACCTGCTTAGTATGCGTAATAAAGGCGTCCCCTTGCTATGCCTAGCATAACTCTTTATAGATAGGTGCTTTTAGAAGCTTATTACCTTTAGCTTTATACTAGGCTAGGAGTCTTCTAAGGGAGCAAAGTCTTACTATAGGGGCTCTACTAAATAGACTTATTATTAGCACTTAGCTACTAAGCGGGACTAGGATCTATAACTCTAATAACATTAGGAACTTATTTAAGGAGCTACATACTAGCAAGTCTCTCTTAGTAGGGGGTCCGCTCCTTCTTTTTTTTGCTAGCTAGCTTAGAGGGTTAGAGGCATACTCTAAGCCTTAGATACTATAGATAGTAGTAATTACTATTATCTTTCTTTAGGTAGGCGCTAACTTAAAGCTTATTTATATTAACTTTGCGCTAACAAACTTAGACAAGAATAAGGTAGCTTAGGAGACTCTAGTGTCTTTAGCTTTAGTCTTATAGTCTACTTTGTGAGATAAAGGGTCTATAGGGTTGTTAATTCCTAGCCTGTGTTTAATTATAAAGTTATATAGGTTAAGGTTATTAAGGGCTTATACTTGCCTGCTAGTGAGCTTTAGCTTTAAGGCAAGATACTTATAGTTAAGATAGTCTATAATAACCTAAATAGGTATAGTACTATAGGCTAGGTAGTGTCTCTAATTCTTAAAGGCCTCTTAGATAGCTAGGAGCTTAGTATTAGGCGTAGAATAGTGTACTTTAGCACTAAGTAGCTTCCTTAAGGAGAATATAATAGGATGCTACTAGTCCTCCTGTTTCTATAAGAGGATAGCGCTAATTACAAAGCATAATGCGTCTATCTCTATCTATAATAGTGTAGCTAGGTTAAAGTAAGCAAGGATAAGCGCTAAGGTAAAGCATTACTTAAGCTACTTAAACGCCTTACGCTTATGTTAATTAAGTGTAAGTGCTTTTGTTGTATTATTTCTTATTAAATCCGTGAGGGGGGTAGTAATCTTACTATACTTATAGATAAAGCGGCAATAAAAACTAGTAAATCTAAGGAATAACTGCATGTCTTTAACGCTATAAGGTTCTAGCTAGTTTACTATAGCTTTAATTTGTTTAGGCTTTATAGTAATTCCCTTAGTTAAGATATTAAAGCTAAGGAAGTTAACCTTTATTATTAAGAATTTACACTTCTTAAGATTAGTGTATAGCTTCTTTAAGCGTAGCCTCTCTAAGACTTAGTAGATATGCTTCTTATGCTCTACTAGGTCACTGCTATAAATTAGGATGTTATTTAGGTACATAATGTAAATTATATTAACAAGCCCTAAGAGGGTGTTATTAATAAACTCTTAGAAGGTGGCTAGGGCATTAACAAGCCTAAAAGGCATTATAAGATACTTAAAGTAACTATATTAGCAATAGAAGGCGGTTTTCTACTTATTACCCTCGCTAATCTAAAGCCTATTATATGCGTCTTTTAAGTTAAGCTTTATATAGACCTTTGCACCCTTTAATTAGTTAAGAATCTTTAATATTAGTAGCAGGGGGGCATGGTTCTTCTGTGTGATTTTGTTAAGGCCTTTATAATCTATATACAAGCGTAATTTACCTCCTTTCTTAGGGATAAAAAGGATTAGAGCGCCTGCAGGGCTAGTTAAAGGGCGTATCTAGCCTCTTCTTAGCGCTATCGCAAGGTATTTGCAGAGCTCTTCTAGTTCTTTTTCCGCAAGGTTATAAATCAGTCCCTATAGCAGGCGCTAATCCCCTTTAATCTTAATAGTGTGTGTACGGCCTTCTAAAGAGGGTAATAATACTACTTTCTTAAGGTTAAAAACGTCCGTAAAGTCTATATAATAATTAGGCAGCTTCTTCTTAGTTATCTTGCTGCTTGGTTTCTTTTTTAGTGTAGTTATATCCTTAAGGTTTATTCCCTTTAAGAAACTAGCGTTAAGTATAAGGACTATAGCTAACTTTTTTATTTCCTTGTGTAGTTGCTTTAATAACACTATAACTTTAATATGCTACTACATAATAGGGAAAATCTACTCTTACGTCTTCTATAATAGCACGCGCGGGTCTTCTTGCTTAAACTAATTTATGCCTAGGATAAGGTCCTCTAAGGTCTCTGCTATAAAGCAGCTTACTTAACAGAGCTTTACTTGCCTAGTGCTATTAGTAATCTTATAAATATAATTAAGTATGCTATGGTATTATAGCAGTGTATTTGCTAATTTTATTAGCAAATTGCTTTTCCTTACCTTTTTCTAATCTAAATCTATTAGTAATTTAGAATAAATATAAGAGTAAGTAGCACTAGTGTTAGCTAGAGCCTTCTTTACTATAACCTATTAGCCTCCTAGCCTTAGGGATGCTATTATGTAAAACTATCTATTAATTAACTCCTTAGTCCCTAAAGCTAGGGCACGCCCCTAGGCATAAGGCTTTTCCCCCTTAGTGTTAGGTAATATGTTATTAGGGTAACTTACTAGGTTATAGTAGGTATCTTAATGCGTAGCTATAGTGTAGCTAGATCTCTTGTAAATGCTATAGTTAGGCTTAGGGCAATTTAGCTTAATATATCCCTGTTTACTATACTTATAATAAGTAACCTCTTTTTCCTAATTATTCTATTTTAAAGTGCCCTTTAGGTTACTACTCTTATCCTTTAAGTTTAATAGGGTCTCTCTCTCTTAGGAGTCTGCCTAGGTCTTCCTCTTTTTATGCTTAGAATGCTTATTATTATTGCCTCCTTTACTATTAGATTTATAGTAGGAGGTGCACTTACTAATAAGCTTATGCTAGTCCGCTACTAGTCCGCCGCTAACTAAATACGTCTTTAAATTATAGTTAAGACCTATATAAAAGAGGCCTATTTTATTTTCTATGTTTAATTAAGAGGGGAGTTTAGCGTAGGTTTACTCCTACTTTTTAATAAATTTCTTAAAGTTATTATAATTAGATTATTTAAAGCTAACAAGCTTTAACTACATGCTAAGGGAGCGGCTCTCTTAATTATCTAAGCCTCCCTTAAGCTAATTATAAAAGTTATCCTATAAGAGGGGATCTTTAATATGGTTTTTACAAATTTTGTTACCTATAGCCTAACAATACTTTGCAGTACCTGTAAGGCAGGTGCTAGTATATAGGACCTTTACAAAGTTATTTGCAAACTAGTAGGGGTTTATTAGGAATTATACCTTGTAGTTACTAATAAAGGTCTTTAATTAGAGGGCATTTTAGCTGCTATAGGTAGGTTACTTAAGTAAAGCTTATATAAAGGTTTGCTATAGGTAGTATATAGCTAGTGTAATATAAGCTATAGGAGCTATAGGAGCTGCCTCTTCTAGTAACTTACTATTAATATTAATATTACTTATAAGCTCCTAAAGCTTTTAAAGTTACTGCTTCTTACAGGCTTATTTAATACACTCTATAAGCGCTAGGATTATAGCATTATAGTTATTCTTAATAAAGGTGTTAGTAGCTGCTGCTGCTAGGTTAGCCTAAGGGGGGAATGTAATAAGTAATTAGATAGGTTGTAAAGGTAGGTTAAATATAGTGCTAGATCTAGGTCTAGTTACAGGTCCTAGTGTAGGTCTAGTGTTATCTCTAGCAAAGTTACTACTAGTATGCGTAGAGTTTTAAGTTTAGACTATTATAACTTCTTAATCTAATAGTCTAGTAGGGAATTTTTAGAAGAATTAAAATTATTAAGAGTTAATATAGGGATACTAAAGTAATAGATTAAGTAGTATATAGTGAGCTAGTAGGTAGGTTGCAATAGATAACTATATTAATTCTTGCCCCCCTTTTCTATGTAACAAAGGCTTATAGCCTATATCTATCTTAGCTATAGGGGTCATGTGCTCTTAGCTAGGGCGCCGGTCAGGCGCCGCAAGCCCGCACGCTCGTGTGCATTGCCTTTGTTAGCCTAAGGCAACCTCCTTAGACCTCCGGTCCTGACAATTTTATTATAGTTAAAGCTTATAAAATACAAGTAAGAATAAATATAACCTAAGCTAAGTTTACTTATAACTAAGGTAAATAAGTAAAAATAGCTTAAAGTAATATTATAGGAGAATAATATAAATCTTACTAGAATAAGAGAAGAGCTAGAAGAGCTAGTATAGTAGTAAAAGAGTGTTTTTTTTTATTATATATTATATTCCTATTCCTCCTTATATAACCCTTTTCTCCTTATATAACCCCTTCCTCCTATTTATAGTAGCATTTCATATAAGAATATATAAATATATTTGCCTTAGGCTTTGTAATAATATTAGTAAATAGCTATATACTTTCCTATACTTCTATATTATTATTATTTTCCTTTATATAGTTATTACTAGACTTTATACTAGGTATATTATCTAGGAATATACTTAGACTTAGTAAGTCCTTATCTAATATAGTAAGATTATTATTAAAACTAGGCATAAAGTAAGATTTAGACTTAATACTAGTATTATCTCTATCTACACTATAGGTTAACCTCTCCTGCTTAACTTATATAGTAGATATAAAGCTTAAAGATTAGTATAACTTTCTTTTATTACTTATAGTAAAGCATTTATTTATATTATTATTTTTATTAGGTAGGGATAGGGGGTTAGTTAGCTTATTATTAACTATATCCTCCTCTTCCCTAATATAATATATAAAATTAAGGTGTAAAGTAAAACCTTTACTATATATTGCCCTTACTAGCTACTATATAAACCTTACGCGTAAGGCTTCTAACCTAACTAATATAATTAATTATAAACTATTATATGTGTAGCTTGTAATAAGTTCCTAGTTAGGATTGTCTATTAGAAGGTAATTTATAGTAATAGTGCTTTATAATATAATATAATAAACTAATCTATAATAGCTTAGGTATTTAAATTCTAGACATGTAAAAAGCAATAGTTAATACTTATTAATAGCCTTTAGAAAGGTTAGTAAATAAATAGGAGTGTTAAATTATAAATTATTTTATGCCTATATCTTTATATACTAGAATCTTATAGTAATTATAACTAGTATAAAGCTAACTAGCCTTTACGCTACTAAAGTAGTTAAACTAGCTATATATTATTAATTTCCTTTAATTACTATATTTTATAGCCTTTAATAGTGTATTATATTATTAAATACTAGGGTAACTAGTGTTATAGCTAGTATATTTCTATGTCTAATAGCTAGTAGACTATTAAGTGTTAAATTAATTATTTTAGCTATATTATAAAATATAAAATAAAGTAAATAATAAGAGTAGTTTCTTTAGCTTAGATTATTTTACTATAGGATATTATAAGAGTACCCCTTATTTATATAGTAATTAGGAGGTATTAAAAAAGGTATAAGAAAATATAAACAAAGGGGGAGGCTAGTAATAACTTAGTTTTTTCTATAAAAGGGTTATATATTTATATTTATATAATTACTTTGCCTTATATAATTAAATAGCCTAATTTCCCTTTGTTTAT
>SRQA01001432.1:0-10250 GCA_018360365.1 Claviceps citrina
AGAAGGGGGCAAGAATTAAGACTATTACCTATTGCTATATACCTTCGAATAAGCCGTGACTTCCTTAATCTCTCACTCTAATATCCCTAACCTATTCATGACAATTTTAGTATAATACATGCCTAGGGCCTACGTAGGTGTAGAATAATAAGAATAATAAGCTTTATAAGAAATACTAGGTTAAGAAGGTATTAGTAGCCTATAATGCGCGGGGCTATAAGCACTATTAGGATATTCTTATTAAATAAGTAAGACACTTAATGCTAATATAGGAGCTGCTTAAGAACCTAGTAAACATATAGGCCCTAGTAAACTATAAGGCAAAATAGGGTAGTGTATAGTATAATAATAGTCCCTAGTAGGTTTTTAAATAAGGTTCTCTTATAAAGCTATATATATTTACTACTTAGGGCTTAACTTACCCTAAATTAGTCTCTTTCTCTCTCTCTTTTACCTACCCTTCTTCCTTTCTTACTTTAGTAAACCCTATATTAGTTACTAGGTAACTTTAGGGGTAGCTTATTATTATAAGGGTTAGGGGAGGGGGTGTTATGCTATATTTAGAATAGCACTATTAAGATTACTTATATATCCCTCTTATCTCTCTTTTAGTAGTATTAATAGCTTTTTAGTATATACTCTTATAAAGTATATTAGGGGTATTAGGAGGTATTTAGTAATTCCTTTACCTATAGGCTAGGCCTATAGGATTACTATAGTAGCTATATAATACTTTATAGTATTACTATCTACTCCTTTATAGCCCTTTATATAGCTTTAAAAAATTATATAGTATACTACTAATAGCTAGCTATAGCCTAGGCATTCCGCTCCCCCTATGTAAATAGTATGCTTCTAAGCTAGGTAAGGGGTTAGATTAGTAGCTATATAATGCCTTAGATAAGAGCACTAAGGGATATAAGAAATAGGTTAGTAGCTATATTACTAGGTAATATAAGTATAGTAATTCTTATAATAAGTATATTATTAGTAGGTGTAGTAGTAGTAGGGGCGTTATAAATAGTCTAGATAGTAACTAGAGTATACTTAGTATAGTAGTATAGGTTAGTAAATTTATTATCTAGGGCATGGAATTTAGGTATTAAGATAGTAGCTATCTAGATTTACTAGGTCCCCTTATAATACACCTCTAGTATAATAATAGCGTAGCCCCTAGCTATAGCTTATATTAGGGCGTGTATAGTGTGCCTAATATAAGGATTAGCTACTAGTATATATATATCTTATATATATTTCTAGCGGCCCTTCTAGTAACTTTTATATAACTTCCTATAGGAACTATACTTATAGTTTAGTTTGCCTAATTAAATAATAATAAAAATATACTAAATATAAGGCAGGTTAATAGTTATAGGCATAGCATTATTCTTTTTATTAGAGTCTCCTTTTATAATAAACTTGCTTAGGGCCTATGCTTAGTATTAGTATAAGGGTAGGATATTACCTTATATGCTAAGAGGTAGTTATAAGGGCTAGTATAGCATGCTTAGGGGAGGCTATAGTAGCTATAAGTATATATAAGTAGCTAGGGCAGGTAGGGGCTACTTACTAATATTCTAGAAGCTATATAGGGGGAATAGTGCTTAGGCATAGCCTAGGTAGTATAGTAATAGTAGGTATTATAGTAGTAGTAGGCCTTAGGGTAGCTATAATATAGTAAGTAACTAGGTATAGGATTTAGTAACATAAGGTAGGCTTAGGAATAATAATAAGTCTATAAGAAAGTAATAAGTAATAGAATAAAAACTCTTTATAATAGGGGGATAGAGGAGGATAGTTAGCAGGACTTTAGGGGCGGATAAGATAAGGTTTTTATACCTTTAATAAGCGTTTAATATAGTATTATCTAGTCTAGGTGTTACGCGCAAATAATAATAACTATAGGTTCTTATAATACTAGCTAGCTATACTAGCTATTAATAACTTGCTTCTTGTGCCTAATACAAGCGCCTTACTCTAACTAGGTACTAATCTTAGGCAGGTTACTTAGATATAGTCTAATTACTAGTAACTATTAATAGCCTATGTCTTACTTTTATACTAGCTATTTAGTATAGTATATTATACTTACACTATGCCTATTATGTTTATTATATTACTTATTTACGCTACCTAGTAGGGTTTATAGTTTTATTTAGTTTTCTATCCCTTTATCTTAATTTGCTTGCCTATCCCTAAACTATCTCCTTAACTTACTAGTCTAGTGCCTATCCTAGCTAGGCTAGCTTACTTCCCCTAGTAGTGTTTATACTTATCTCCTAGTAACTATAAACACAATAAGAATATTTTATTTATTAATTTACTTACCTATAGCTTTTTCTTGCTAACCTAGCGCTTTTATATAGGTAATATTTATATAGTATAGCTGCTACCTAGGGCGGAAGGCTATATAATAGTATTAGGCTTTGCCTAATATAGGGCTAATATAAGTATGTATTAGTAGTTATACACACCTTGCCTCACGCATAGGGCTTATATATAATAATAGGGGGGTATTTATAGTAAGGGTATAAAGGGGGCATAACAGGGTCTTTATATTACCTTTCCTTCCTTTCTCTTTATGTCTTTTAATAGTATTCTAACGCCTATTAGCAGTAGCAATAGGGCCAGTCCATAATAGCTTTTAAGGTTAAAGTAAAAAGGCTATCTCTAACCCTTTAGTTTAAAGCTTAGGAAATGCTTATAGCCCTTTAGGTTAGTTAATTAATAAAAATAAAATACTCTTTTTAAAAACTATATATATATTTTATTAGGTCTTTATAAAGAGATCTTAATACTTATTTATAATAATAAAGCTATAAAGCATTAAGAAGTTAAGTAATTTAGCTAATTAAGCTAGTCCCCCCCCCTAGGTATAAGAAAGAAAGGTTTTTTTTGTATTTTTAACCTCTTTTTCTTTTTTTATTAATATTAGTAAAATCCTAGTAAGTTATAAACCCCTTTAGCCTTAGTTTAAGTTCTTATTTTTTATATATTTTATTTTACTAAATTTACTAAGTAGCTATACCTAAAGTTAACCTAACTTTTATATAAAAGGTAAGTTTTATTTTATTTTAGGTCTCTTATTTCTTTATTACTAACCCTTTCTTAGTATAGCTTAAATAATAAGTATTTATACTTTTTATATTTTTAATATTATAAAAATCCTAATACTTAGTACTATATATAATAAAATATATTCTAAAAGTTATTTTTTTTAAAAACTAATACTAATTAATTTATTTAAGACTTAGTAGCTTTTACTCTAACACATATGCAAGTCGCTTTAATTGAATATTTTAAAAAGGTGCAGCGGCGACTGCGGCTCCAACCCCGCACGCTAGATCTGGGGAAGTGGAACTTCAGTCCGGTAGAGGCATTCATAAAGTGGAAGACTCCACGGCTTGCAGGGACAAGACAATTAAATACCTAAGTTTGTATTCCGTATCTGCCGGTTGGAGGGGAAGGTGACAATCATTCTCACGAGTTTTTCTGACGTTCATTGTCCAGCCTCTAAGTGCCTAAGTCATCTCTAAATATTGCATAAAACACTGCATGAAAACCCTCTACCTGATAAACGCCACTACTTACTTCTCCACTCACACACCGTATCAAACAATAAGACTGACTGTTTGTCATGTCATCATAGCGCGTACCTAAAAGTGCGGAGAAGTTAAAGCAAAGGTAACCCTCCTAAAACCCTCCCCTTCAGGAAAAAGCTATATATAAGCCAAGTCAGTATTTAGGTGCCTATTCCTGACCGTCACTTGTCAGTAGTAATTTTACCTCCTTTTGTGGACAGAGCACTTGAACATAATCTGTACGTCTCTCCAGTCATAACATATGAAACATGCTAACATTGTTAGTACACCACATCCCGAACCCTTTCTTCATCATGCCTCATCGAATTCCCCGACTGCCAAGAGCTAAGCGCTCTGAGGTGTTGTGTATGGGTGCCGCTGGTGTCGGTGTGCTCACCCCGCTCTATCTCGTCATGCCTGGAGCCGAAGAACGACTTGCTCGGCAGACTGCGAAATGGGCTCCAAGATGGGAGCGCAACATCACATATTTCGCTCCTCCAGTAGAGCGTGCCGTTCAACGCATAGAGCCGTCTGTTTCCAGAGCAGTACAGCGTGTGGACAACCGCCTGCCACTGGAGAAGATGGCTAAAAAGGTAGACTCGGGCATCAGGAAGAGCATCTACACATTTGGCGGGCCAAAGGCTTCCTAATGATCAAGATTGAATTTTATGATTAGTCAATGTTAAATGGCAAACATTGCCGTTAACTAGACCATGCAGATGTGAAAAATCCAAGGTTTTATTTTGGCCCATTCTCTCACAGCCTACCTTCTTATGGACCTTCGCTAGTAATTTACTACTCGCCCTATATGTAGACTACTAGAAATCAGGGCAAACTAAAAGTGGCAGCTTTTAAAGCATCACAAGCGGCTTGTATTATAGTCACTCCCTGCGATGAAAAATCCACGATACAGCATTCCGTATATCAAGGGGAATATTCGTCAAGAAATGTACGGTTCGGGATGATTATCGTCGTATCTCTTCGTTTCGAGACTGGTGACTGTGCATATCTCTCGGAAGCGCCTTGGGCGCATTACCTAGAGCCACTGCTTAGGAATATTGAGCGTTTTGTTCGTAAATCTTACAATTTTGATAAATAGATCCGGTGCGACTTACGCCTGTCAAACAGATAATAGCTTGTTACTATAAGAATAGGAAGGGCTATCATAGCATATACCCATTTTCTTGCCGCGATATTATACCGTTTCTGATATTCTCTTCCTTCAGCCTCAGTCTTTTTAGCTGAGTTCTTAGTGTCAATACGCCTTCGTAGGAGGGAAGCCTGCATGGCAGCCTCTCGCGCCTCTGTGACCGTCGTGGTGGAAATTGGTGTCAATTCTAGCCTCTGTCGTAAATTGTGGGAGCATTTGACGATACTCTTCGTGTGTGGCGCCGAACGTGTTTGATTGGCTTTATAATCTATTCCATATCGGCGCCAGTTTGTTACGTGGATGGCGGAGGTCTTTTTGCAATGAAGGTTTGCGAGGAGACGCCGAGGCATATTGATGCACATACTAAGACCCGGTGATATTCTGTCACGAGCGGATGTTGGGTGTGCTTGTGTGGTGTAATTAAGTAACGCCTTTATCGTGCCGCGCCCTATTTCTTTTGGTTCTTACACTAATAGGCCACAAGTTTGGAACCACCCTAAAACAGTAGGTCTTTTTAGTAGTAGATTTATAAATATTAAATTAAATTTAAATAAAGTAAGGTAATTTTTTCTAGACTTTATTAGTAAACTTAAATATATCTTTTATAATAATATAAACTTGTAATAGTTTTTTTTTATTATTTATAATTTATATAACTTTTTAAATTTAGAATAATTTTATTTTTTATTTTAGAAATACTGTTGATATCAACGCAACGGGTCGGGTCAACGTGGACCCGGCGCATCCTAATTAGCCGCATCCGAGCTTGCCTCAGATAGGTAGCTAGTGCGCTAGTCACATAACCCATAACTTTACGTATTACAAAAACCACTAAAAGGCCTCCTACTTAGCTAGCTAAATAGTTATTATTAATAATATTAACTAGAATCTTAGTACTTTCTTTTGCGTGTGTATTACTTATTATTTCTTATACCTTTATTTATTAATTCGCCTATGTATAAATTAATACTAATTAGTAGTAATTACACTATAGATTAGCTAGATTTACGCATCCTACAGGACGCTAGTTTCCGCTTATAGTAGCTAATTTTTTATAAAATTAGTAGAGTTAATCCTACTAAATAAAGGAAGTAATATAAAAGAGATAATTTTATAATTATAAATAGATTTAATTTATCCCCTTTAGGGAAGCTCTTTAGGGTCTATTTACAAAGCTATTTTATACTAAGAAAGGAAGCTTACTATAGCACTATACTACTTGCTTTAATAGGTACGATTTTTTCCTCTTTCTAGCCTTAAACGCCTATTAGAGGAATTATTATATCTCTTATCTATTACAAGATTTATTAAGCCCTTAATTTAATTAAATTTATTAGTCTAGGCTAATAACTACTATAGATTTCTACCCTTTTACCTAACCTTCTATCTTACTTTACTATTTTCTATTAGATTTCTATTCTCTTTACTATTAAACATAACATATATCTATAGGTAAATAAAGCCCCTAATCTATTAATCTTAATAATAAGATCCTAGAGCTCCCTTAGATCCTATTAATATATAAAAGAGTAATTATAGTAAACTAGTATAAGCTTAACCTATTAGATTTTAATCTTAGTAAGGCTATAAGTGCTAAAATATATAGCTAAATTGCTTTCTTTATTATAGAAGCTAAGACTAAAAACCTCTCTAGCAAGCTCCTTTAGCAGAAGCTTAGAGACTAATTTATAAACTAAACTAAAGAAGCCTTTAAATATAGAAACACTAAAGTTATTTGTGTTTTTTATAACTTCCTATAAAAACATAATATTTACTTCTTATTAAACTAATTATTTATTACTAGCAAGCTTATAATAGTAATATAAGCTAAGGCTAGACTAAGGGATTCTAATAAAGAGTTATTACGCCCCTTATAATTAAGATTATATTCTTTAGTAAGTAAGCATAGTAACTATCCTCCCTCTTACTATAGTACCTTATATTAGTAGCTTTAGGAATTACCTTCTTAAATATAGTAAAGAGTAGTATTAAAAAATTATCTATATTTTTACCTTATAAGGAATTCCTCTCTTTCTTTATTTGCTTTAACTACCTTCCCTATAGCATAACCTATAAATTAGTAGGGTTATAAGGGACCCCCCTAAACACCCTATAAGATTAGGCTCCCTAAATCCTTATAATACTAGCTAGTAATATTAAATCCTATAATAAGTTATAACCCTATAAGTAATTATAGGCTCTTATAAAACCTAAAGGATTATTACTATTAGGGGAGTTAACTTAACCCTTAGTAAGGACTAAGTAATATTTCTCTTACTCCTCCTAGTCCTACTAGGAGCTTTTATAAACTAAACTAACCTTCTACTATAGTTAGTATAGTAAATTAGTAAAGATATTTATATATAATAGGAGTAGCACCTTATAGGCCTCCCTAAGGCTTAGGGCAAGAGCTAATATAATAGTTAGCTCCCCTAAGCCTTCCTAACTTTAATAAGAGGACTTATAAGAACCTCTAAGACCTAGGGCAGGCCCTAAATTTAAAGCTAACTATTTAGTTAGCTCCCCTAGGCCCTTTAGACCTTAATAGGAGACCTTATAAGCCTACTTAATAATAGCCCTAAGGGTTAGTTCTAGACCTAAGTATTAAAGTAGCTTAGATATAGGATTTATTACTATAATAAAAGCCTAAGGGAAACGTTCCTTAATAAGAATAATAGTAACGTGCTACTACACCTAATAATAACCTTAATTATTAGAGATCTTATAAGCATTTTTATTCTTTACTTTACTTCCTACTAGAATTAGACCTAGTAATAGTATTATAAAAGATTATAAACCTTTATAAGATTTACTTTAATAAGGAAAAGTATAGTAAAAAGATATATAACTTCTTTAATAATAAGCTAAAGACCTTCTAAGCCCTTTATAAGCAAATTAACCTCCTAGAGTCCCTTTTTTATAAGGCATTTCCTATAATATTTAAAGAAAAAGCTTTAATATATTATAAGGACTTTCTCCTTAGCAAAGGTATAACTTTTAACTAAATAGTTAAATCTATTAAAAACTACTTTAAAACTATTAACACTACTTAGCTTTATTATAATAACCTCCGCATAATTATGCTATATAAGGTAATAAAAGAAAACCCTAAAAAAAGCATACTTAAGGCCTTTAACCTTCTCTTTAATAAGATTATCTCTCTTTATTATAAGACTAAAGGCTATATAAATAATAAAATTAATATACAAAACACGCTTCTTACTACTATTAATAATATCCCTAAATATAGCCTTATAGCTTATAATAGCCCCTTTATATATAAGAACCTAATGTTAAAGCTCTAGAAAAGTATTAGAGTAAAGCAAGCTAAAAGAAACGCTACTAAGCATAGTGTGTTTTATTAAAAAGAGGCTAAAGCTAACTCTAATACCGCGTTTTATACTAATTATTACTATAGGAAGAATTATAACTTCTAATAATAATAACATAGGCTTTTTATTTATTATAAGGGCCGCTACTTTATTTATAAGAAGCAAGGGTGCTAGTTTATAAAGCACTCTGCTAAAGAATGTAAGGTATTATAAAGGCATTAGAATTAATTTAAATTCTATTATAGTAGGCTAACTAAGCAAAAGTAATAGTAATTCCTTACTTATATTAAGGGTAAGGATAATAATAGTAGTAATCCTAGTAACCTTAAGTAATTAATCCTTAAGACTAAGGCAATAATAGCTTTATTAAATAAGACTAAAAAGAATAATTACTTTAATCCTCCTATAGGTTCTTTGTAATTCTTTATTATAGTATTATAAAGGTTAACACTCTTAATAAAGATCCCTAATAGTAATAAGGTACTTAAGATACTTTAAGACTAGTTATTTAAACATGCCCTTTACTATAGTAATCCTTATAAAAAGCCTTAGTTTAATAATGTTTTTCTTACAAAAGTATGCTATTTAAAAAAGACCTTTAGAGGCATCCTTCCTAACACTAGCGCTATAAGAGTCTCTATAGTTAGCATTGCTTAAGCCTAAGCCTTTTTACGCTTATTTCCCTTGCTATAAATTAACTAATCCGCGAGTTAATATAATATTGCCTTTAGCGCTAGAAAAGCATTATTACTAGGTTCTTTAAAGGTTTTTATAGTGCTTAGAGAGATTAAATTCTATGTGCTACTAATAGTAACACCCTTTTTATTTTTAATTACTAATATAAACTATATAAATATAAAGCTTAATAACCTTAGGAACCTACTAATTTAAGGCATAAAAGAGATCCCTATAACCTAATAATAAGGTTATTTATAGTAGGATCTCAAGCTAACTATAATAGTTACCTTCTTCCTTATAAAAACATAACTTTATTAGCTTTATTAACATTTTAGTTACCCTTTAATTAGAAGACTATAAAAGGTTCTCTATAGAGCTAGTAAGGAATTTAACCTAAAGATCCTGTAAAAAATTACTAGTTTCTATAAGTAGTATTAACTTTATAGCAAGAGCCCTAGCTAATTTAAGTTTACTTTAAAAGATAACTATAAGTTTAATTATAAAATTATTATTAATATCCTCTAAATTAATAGTAAGCTAGTCCTTTATATTATAGATTCTACTATAGCTTTCTAAGCTACTTGTTTTCTTAAACTAAAGAAGTAGACTACTAGAGATGTTTAGAATACTATTAGAGCTTACTAGATTAATAGTTATCTTAGACTACCTAAATAGATTATTTATAATACTAGGAAGAACTTTATATTAGCTAAATTCTATTAATATGCCTAAGGGTTAGTAATTAAAGTTAATAAGGTCCCTATAAAAGCTTATAATAGTATTAAAAAGGTTAAAAGATATTACGCTCCCCTTTAATGTGTGTATAGTATTATTAAAAGCAAACTTAAAGACTATATATAATAAGACTACCTTCTTTAAATAGCTATAAAAGCTATTAATAACTTTGCTAGCCTAAATAGCCTTATTCTAATACTTCTTATATTTAGGGCATATTTATAACTATTATAGGATTTACTACTAGCGTTTTCTATTATTTAATACACTAAAATAATTTATAAAGCTACCTTTAAAGCCTATAGATTACTTGTAAAGCACTAGATTAGTAATACCCTTGCTTGCTATAATAGGCCTAATACTCTCCTAACCTACTAGATCCTACTATAATCTAAGGTATAAGTCTAGTGTAAGAAAGGTAGTTAGTAAGGTCCTTATAGACTCTTAGCTATAAAAGGCATAACCTATATAGTAAAAATGCCTTTAGGACTAATAAAATTTAAATTTATTATTATAAAGCTATTCTTATATAATTTAAATAATCTAAAGATTATAGCTAATAAAAAGACCCTTCCTCCTTTACTTACTAATAAGGATAAAGAGGATTATAATAATTAACTATATAAACTAATAAAAAAAGTTATCTTTAACTTTCCTAATAAAAACACTATTAAAAGGCAGCCTATTAAGCAAGGCAAAGGCAGACTATAAAAAACCCCTCTAATTAACTAAGACTTTAAGAAATTAATACTTTAAGGCACTTTACTTACTAAA
>SRQA01001433.1:0-10247 GCA_018360365.1 Claviceps citrina
AGAGACCTTTGTCAGAGACCTTCGCAGAGACCTTCGTAGAGACCTTCGCAGAGACCTTTGTTAGAGACCTTCGTTAAAGACCTTCGCAGAGACCTTCGTAGAGACCTTCGCAGAGACCTTTGTTAGAGACCTTCGCAGAGACCTTTGTTAGAGACCTTTGTCAGAGACCTTCGCAGAGACCTTCGCAGAGACCTTCGCAGAGACCTTCGTAGAGACCTTCGCAGAGACCTTTATTAAAGACCTTTGTCAGAGACCTTCGCAAAGACCTTTATCAGAGACCTTCGTCAAAGACCTTCGCAGAGACCTTTACAGAGACCTTAAAATTAGTAGACTCCTCCGCTTTTAGTAGCTATAGATAATAACTACATGGTTTATATGTGAATTACTATAGATTGCTAGTAACGGATGTCTGCAGCCACAGTCAGCCACAGGGTGGATGCTTGATACGCTACGTTGGATGCTTGATAACCGCGCCCTTTATTTAGCCTAGCAGAGCCCACCACCACCTCCTAGGCTCCTCCAA
The DNA here is from genome assembly GCA_018360365.1 of Claviceps citrina. Lineage (NCBI taxonomy): Eukaryota > Fungi > Ascomycota > Sordariomycetes > Hypocreales > Clavicipitaceae > Claviceps > Claviceps citrina. The sequence goes on from SRQA01001433.1 coordinate 524, forward strand.
CCTGGCCTCAGGGTCCGAAGAATGAACCACGGTCCCCCCCCACCCCTTGCCCCCCCAATTCCCCCTTGCCCGTCCCTGATCCTGAGTCCTGACTCCTGAGTCCTGACTCCTGACTCCTGACTCCTGAGTCCTGAGTCCTCCCGCACGCGACCCCAGGATCCTATTGCCAGAGAGCGAGAGATTTTTGCAAATTTGCGACCGACGGATGTCCGGCATGCCCATGAATGAAATGAAGGAGGCTCTTGGGTTTAATTTTTTATTTTTTATTTTTTTTATTTTTTTTTTTTATCTCTTGGAAGTGGGGAGGTGGGAGGAAGGGGTTAGAGGGGGAAGCAGCATAGCATGAAGCCGCGCACGTGCAGCCCTGAATCAAAACACGTCCGTTCCGTGAAACACGCCGTTTTTCTGCCTCGCCCGGGCTGGACTGGACTGTCACTCGAGTCTGGAACGCGCGCGGAAGGACGCGGAAACCTCGACTTCGCCGACCGTATTTCATCCCCACTTGCGTAATCTCGCCCTCCTCTTTTCTTTCCTCGACCCGGGCCCGGCACTGGGCAGGCAGGCAGGCCGCGGAGCTGCATGAAACCTGGGTCTGCCCTCCCTCGCGCGTCGCGGCGTCGGCGCCGCCGATGGGTTTCGGCACTACCGGCAGGCTGGACAGTGGACACTGGAGGGTCGATCAATGCGCATTGTACATGGCACTGCGTCACGCGTGCCCGCGGCGCAAAACCCGTGCACCAAGCTGGGCTGGGCCCATGGTGATGAATCTGATGAGGATGGTTGGTGAGCGCTCGTTTAGATTCCGGCGCGCAATCTTGGGTACGTACCCAGCATATTGGTGACGTCAACAGTACTGGGGTTGGTAGCCCGGGAACCCTGATGTTACAGTTTCATCGTTGCGTTGCGCAAGTTCGCAACAAACAAAACAAACAAACGAACGAACGAGCAGCAGGGGGATGCGTGACCCCTGGCGCCGCTAGCGGCCATGTCCGTCCGCCAGCCGGAAAAGGCGCCCTTCCGCCACGGCATCATCCCCGAGTCAGCCAACCAATACCAAATATTCCATTTGTACACCCAAGAGAAACATATGTACCCGAAGAAGAAGAAAAAGAGAGACCAGTCTACACCCTTTCAAAATGCATACTCCTCCACATGCAGGTATATCCCCTGCGCCCCCGTCCCCTTGTGCACCGCCCTCTCGTCACTCAACCGACTCACGCAGTTTCGCGTCCGCGCCACAATCTCCCTGCCCCCGCAGACGACAACGGCCGTCTCGCCCCATGCCTGCTCGATCGGCTGCCGAATCAGGTATTCAATGTTGGGCCGGCTCGTGTACTCCCGGACCAGGTCCGCGGTCGAGGTCGACGCGCTGTGGCGGGAGTCGTCCGAACCGGAGGTGCTGCGTCCCGTGCCCGTGCCAGTGCCCGTGCCCAGAAGGCCGTCCTCCAGCGCCCGCTTTTCATAAAGGGAGCCGGCCGCGGTCTGGACACGGCGCCGCAGTTGGACGAGCGGGAGTCCGGATTCGCCGTCTGCGGGCAAAGTGCCCGTGATGGCCATGTGCAGCGTGACCTCGATGCCTTTGTCCAGGGCTGTTCTCGCCGCCTGCTTGGCCCTCTCGGCATAGTACTCAATCTCCTCGGGCGTTTTCGCAATGAGAGCAACCTCGATCCGGCGAACGCAGATCCTTGTTTTCGCATAGGCCACGTGCTCTAGGATCGGAACCGTGAAGCTGGCGCCCGTCGAGGCACCCAGCAGAATCAGCGTCTCAAACGCATCCCACCGGGTCGTGACGCCAAAAGGGCCAACCACGAAGCCCGTCAGAGTCTTGTCCGCGTGCCGAACCGCGTGCCTGTGGACGCGCCTGGAGAAGCCCTTGTGTGCCCGGACAATGAGCTGCACGCTGTTGCAGCAGCACAGTCCGGCCATCTGATGGGCGCAGGCGATCGTGTATGGATGCGATTCCAAGAGCCCGAGCCGCGGGATCCAGAGGTAGATGTGCTGCCCTGGGTGCCACCTGAAGTGCACATCTTTGATCGTCAAGACGGTGATGGAGTCGCCAACGGCCCGCGCAGAAATCTTGTGCCCCAGGCGCTTCATTCCGCTGCATGCCGACCTGTCGACCTTCCAGCGCGTGTTTTGCCAGCCGGTCAAGGCCCATCTTGCCGTTCTGTCAAAAGCAAGCAAGGAGACCGACATCCACAACAGGTATCTGGCGTTTGCGGGGATGTGGTAGCTCAGCAGAACCAGCATGGCAACCGACGAGAGAATGTGTTGGACCAGCCATATCTCATACACCATCCTCCGGACGGGGAGGAATCCAACAAGCACGTTGAAGAGCAAGATGCCCCAGGCACCCATGCCGTACTTGACCATGGGCATGATTTGAAGCTCGTACTCGACAAAGTCAGCCCGCACCCATTCCGTCCAAAAGTGCCAGCCGTGGACGGTGGCGGTGACGAACATGGTTCGTGCGACCCATCGATGCAGCCAGTTGAGCCTCTCGTGGCTGCTTCCGATCAGGAATCCAACCACGTTGAGCTTCATGGACAGCAGGAATATGAACGGCAGTTGCATCATGGTGACCCACGCGTTTCGATAGCCAATTCGTTCCCAGTAATATGCGTCATCCTGGACCGCGTTCCAGGTCATGAAGTAAATCATCATGGCCCAGTAGCACAGCAGGACTATGATTCTTCCCATCGGAGGTGGAGTGGCCCATCGAAGGCCCGACTGGGAGACGTAGAACTGAGGATGACTTATTTCGCGCATGATGGCCGTCGCCGTAGCCCATGCTTGACCGACACGGCCATTGGGTCGGGTCGCGAGTTCGATGGAGGTCTCTTCGCACGCCTTCAATCTGTGATGCCAGGTCAGTTTTTGGCGAGTTCAGCAAAAGATGCGACAGTCACGGTCACTTTTTTTTTTTTCGTACCTTTGTTTTCCGGCAAAGAGATTAATCACGCGAACCGCCGTCAAGGCACCGACAACGCCGGCGAGAATATACCAATAATCTTGGGCAAAGGCATAATTGTATACCATGCCCAAGCCCGAGTCCTTGTGCATGTGATCGTGATCCATCGTGACTTGGGAGCAGCGTGGCCTAAGCGAGGAACGAATGAAGGCCTGGGGGTAAGATTCCTCAGGGGGGTATGCAGGCACTGCCGAACCGCATGTCCAAGTCGCATTCCCTAGGACAATTGCGAGCGCGACGAACAGACATCACTGATGCTCCGAGAAGTCTGAGCAAAGCGGAGACTGGGAAGACTGAGGAGAGAGACTGGGGAGACTGGCTCCCTGGCATGGCTCAGCCGCCATTGCCATGTCCGCGAGGCTCGCTCGGATGCTCAGGAGCAAAAGTCGTCTTCTTACACCACGAAGGATCTGACTAGCCCCGCAAACAAACTTGCTCAAATACTCTCACCTTGAGAGAGTTGGACCACGCTGATTGGGCCGTGGCACGTGAGATCCGGGTTCCTGCCCCACTAAGTGGGCTTCGGCAGTCTGATGCCGCGTACCGGTCTTGCCCGACTGAACCAAATGTGCTCATGGTTTTGGAAATTTCGAAACTCCTTCGAGTTGTTGGTTATTGGCCATAAATGGTGGCACAGCCCTCCTCCACCTTCTCTTGCCCGCCAACATTGGCTCACCAGAAAAAAATTCCAAGGCCGTCGTCACCCGCCATTACTCCGCTCCGCCGTTCATTGCTGTCACCGTGTTTCCACCAAACCCCTCTGCAACAATGAAGTCTCTCACGCTCCTGTCGACTCTGTGCAGCCTCGCGTCTGCTCATTTCCTCCTCAAGTATCCCAAGGGTGCCGAATTCGACGACGACACCGAGGGCCAGGGTCCCTGCGGCGGCAGCCTTCCCGACTTCTCCAAGACGTTGACTGATTTCCATGTGGGCGGCGATGCCCTGGCCATGAAGCTGACCCATCCCCAGGGTGACTGGCTCTTTCGCGTCACGGCGGACCAGAAGGGCGAGTCTGGCTGGGAGCAGATCTTCCCCATCGTGCAGCAGAGCGGCATTGGAGATTTCTGCGAGCCCGAAGTGACTGTTCCCAGCAAATACAGTGGCAAAAAGGGCATCGTTAGCGTCGTGTCGGCGGCCATGGACGGCTTGCTGTATCAGGTAAGGGCAATCGATATCCACTGGCCATTTGTCTCATAAGAACAGAGCTAATATCTTGTCGCGGCGGTAGTGCGTCGCTGTCAACTTTGTCGACGGCAAGGGAGGCAACAAGCCATCCGAGTGCACCAACAGCACCATCAAAGCATCCTTTGTAGACAATCCCCAGCTGAGTGCCCTGGTGGGCAAGGACTCTGCCTCGAGCACGACTGCTTCTCCATCGAGCGCGTCTGGCTCCAAGACGTCGACGACCTCGGCCTCGACCTCGACACAGACGGGTGCGGCGTCGTCGCTACAGAGCTGGTCAACCACCAGCGTCGGATGGGGAGCTGCCATGACTGTCTTGTGCATGGCCGCCCTGGGAGGCGCCCTCGTGGTCTAATAAAGCAACAATGTTGTCCCATGTTCGGGGCATGTCAACTTGTCAAGGAGCAAGAATTGTGCGAGTGGGGCGCGAAGCACCTACATGGTGCTAGAGGACAATGTAGCGTCAAATTGAGCCTTGTGATTTTGGACTATGACAGAAGCAGCTACGGCGCTATTCCCGTCCACCCCAAGTGCAGCCTCTTGGATCGGCTACCAATGAGGTACGCACCAGGCACGTAGAGTCCTACATAAAGCGTACCGTATGCTCACGTAACTATCAGGTATCCAACTTGTGACCGCTACCTGGGCCGCAGCCCGCCGCAGCCAGCTTCCCTCCGCAGCTCCTCCAACAATGCAACCTCTTGACCTGCGGTATCGCGCATCCTCGCGTCGCCACGTGCTCGAGGATTTTGCCCACAGGCCCAGTTCGAAGGGACCAGACGGTATGATGATGACACTTTGCATCTCGGCGCCAATTGAGTGGTGCGGATTCCACCTCGGCGTCTTGTGAGCCCCGCGCGGCATGCCACCGGCGGGGGGATCGGATCAAAGCCGTCTTTTACCGCCCCCCCCCCCCCCCCCCCTTCCAACCAAGCCGCAGAAATGGAAAAACCTTGAATTTAGAGTCAGAGACCGAGGCATCTTGTTCCTGTAATGGAAGCTTTTTTTTTTCTTTTAGCTCGGACTGGACCAAAATCATGGGTGTTGACCGCAAGAGTTTTTCTTAAGGTTTGCGCTACTTGATTTTTTTTTTTTTTCAACTCTAAGCGATGGGGTTATTTGGCCCTTTGCTACTTCAATGGCCTATATATCATCCTGATCGTCGTGTCCCTTTTCATTTTCTTTCTTTCTGTCCCATCCCAACTGCTCTCTCTCCAATCTTCTTTGCCAGTTCCATGTCTCGAGAGACTCTCTCCGCAAACGCATCACCAGCAAAATGGCTCCGACCTTGCCGACATTGGTCCGCCGGGTGAGGGATCTCGTCGTCGTTGATGACGGCGGGCAACTCATCCTCGGAGGCCTTCGTCTGGCGCCCAATTCACCTCTGTCCAAGACAGATGCCAGCATTCTCTACACCCTGACCGGGTTGTCCATCGCCACGGTCATTCTCTACGCCATCCGGACCAGGCTCCGAGCTCTTCTTCCGCCATGGCTCCGGCCGTTTGCCGAGGAAGAGGAGGGGGAACAGCCGGGCGGGCCGGCCAAGCGCAAACCCTGGACGCATTGGACCCTGAACCTGATTGCCGTCTCGCTGGCCGGACTTGTCCTGTCAGTCGTGCCCATCTGCCTGGATCCGCGAGAGCTCCGATCCATCCTCCAGATCGTGCCGTGGTTGTCGGCCGGCCTGATCACCGCCTTTGACCGGCCGAGGCGCACACCACGAATCCTGCTGCTGCAGTACCTGCTCATCTTCTCGGCCGGTCTTGGAGCATACTCTGCGCAGTTCCTCAGCCACCTTCGCTTCCGCACCCTCGACCCCTTCCACATCTCCAGAGCGGCCCTCGCGCTGGTGGGCGTCATCGCCATCGGGAACATGCCGCTCCGGGACCCGGCCTGGGGCGCCGACGACATCGGCAACCCCAAGCTGATCCCCTCGCACCATGTCCGGAGCCCGGAAGACAACCTGACCCTGTTCCGATTCTGGGCCGTGACCTGGGTGCACCCCCTGGCCAAGCTGTGCCGGCAGCGGGAAATCACCGTCGAGGACGTCTGGCAGCTGCCGCTCAGCTTTCAGCATTCCCGGCTCTACCTGGCGTTTCGTGAGCTTCGGGGGAAGCTGCTCCCGCGCCTGATGGAGGCCAACGGCCTGGACCTGTTTGTCGCCACGGCGTTTGCCCTCGCCGAGACGGTCGCCGAAGTGTCCAACGTTCGCCTGACGGCCTGTCTGTACAGAGCTCTCGACGGCGGCGACCTCGGCGAGGCCTACTTCTGGTGCGTCGTCATGTTGTGTCTCGATCTCGTCCGTCAGATCTCCAAGACCACGTCCGGGTGGTACTCTCGTAAGGCGTATGAGCGATCCCGCGGCGAGACGTTCATCGCGCTGTTTGGCAAACTCCTCACGAGGGCTGTTCCGGGATCAGACGTGACGGAGAAGGGTCCCGTCGAGGACCGCGTCGACGTCGACGTCGACAACGACCATCATCATCATCGTCGTCATCATGCCGTGAGGCATCACCCTACGACGAGGGGGCGGTCGTGGGCTGGCCGACTTTGCGGTTGCTGCTCAGGGAGAAACAACGAGAAGATGAGGTCAAACTCACAGCAGCAGCAGCAGCAGCAGCAGCAGCAGCAGCAGCAGCAGCAGCAGCAGCAGGCCCCCGCGTCAAACGCCAAGGTCGTCAACCTCGTCCGGGGAGATACATACGAAATCTCGCAGCGCTTCTGGGACTTCCCCAAGCTGGTCGCCCAGCCGGTCAAGGTCATTATCACGATTTACTACCTCGTCGACATCATGGGCTGGCCCTCGTGCGTCGGCTTCGGCCTCATGGCGCTCTTCATGACCATCAACTCGCTCCTCGTGCGCAAGCTCGTCCAGCTCGAACGGTCGAGGACAGGCCACTCGGACAAGAGGGCGCAGGCGGTGGCGCACTTTGTGGAGGCGAGCCGGCCGCTCAAGCTCAACGGCTGGACGTCTTGCTGGAGCGCCCGGATCATGCGGTTCCGCGCCGTGGAGATGCTCAAGAGGCTGCAGATTGCGCGCGTCGCGGCCGTCATCTCGACGAGCAACGTCCTCGGCGGGGCCGCCTACCCGCTCGCCAGCATCTGGCTCTTCACCCTGGTCCTCGGCCGGGGCCTCCCCAACGACGTCATCTGGCCCTCGCTCGAGCTGTTCGGCCAGCTGGAGGGGGGTGTCAAGCACGCGTTTGACCTCGTCTCGGCGTACTGGAAGGCCATTATCCCGGTCGAGCGCGTCAACCGGTACATGGACGAGCCCGACCGGGACGAGGCGGCGGCGGGCGCGACAACGACAACGGCGGACGCGAGGGACGTTGAGTTCCGCGGCGCGTCCTTTGCCTGGCCGTCCACGAACCATCTCGTTCTCTCGCTGCTCAACCTCCGATTCGGCACCGGCCTCACCGTCGTCCGCGGCAAGGTCGGCTCTGGGAAGTCGAGCCTGCTGCTGGCGGCCCTGAACGAGATGGAGATGCACGGCGGCGAACTCGTGCGGCCGGACGAGCCCATCGGCTACGCGCAGCAGCTGCCGTGGCTCCAGAGCAAGACGATCCGCGAGAACATTGTCTTCCACCATCGGTTCGACCCCGCGCGATATCGACAGGTTCTGCATGCGTGTGCCCTGGGCCCGGACCTGGCGGCCTTCCCGGACGGGGACCAGACCAAGCTGGAGGAAGGGGGCATCGGCCTCTCCGGTGGCCAGAAGGCGAGAGTCGCGCTCGCCCGGGCCGTCTACAGCCCGTGCCGCATCCTCTTGCTCGACGACCCCCTCGCTCCCTTGGACCACGACACCGCCAGCAGCATCGTCCGCCGCTTCCTCCAGGGCCCGCTCGCCAAGGACCGCACCATTGTCCTGGTCACCCACAGGGACGATCTGGTCCTCCGCGCCGCCGACCAGGTCATCGACATGGACGGCGGCGCGGCGAGGGTCCTCGGCAAGGACGAAATATCCAACGAGCTCGAGCAGCCGTACCATGCCACGTCTCACCAGCATCAGCAGCAGCAGCAGCACACCACCACGGCAGCGGAAAAGGCAGAGTCCTCTTCTAACGGGACGCAGCACGATGCGGAGGGCGACGGCGACGGCGACCACGACTTCCTCCCCCACCTGCGAGAGGCGCCGGAAGAGCCGTCGGAAACGGGCAGCGTCCCGCTCTCCGTGTATCTCGGCTACGTCAAGGCCGGAGGGCTGACAATGTGGGCCCTCCTCGCCATCTTCTTCGGCCTGTCGAGGTACTGCAACGTTGCCCGGGCCCAGCTTCTCGAGGCCTGGGGCAACGCCACGGCCAAGGACCGGGCGGGCGGCGGCCGGCCGGGCGGCTACTACTGGGGGCTGCCGGACCCGGAGCAGCACCCCCGAACGTGGCTGTCGATCCTCGCGGGCCTCTCCGGGGGCCAGGTGGCGGCCCACGCGGTCGCGCAGCTGCTCCTGGCCAAGATCTCGGTCGACGCCGCCCAGACGCTCTTCCGGACGGCCGTCGACCGCGTGAGCGGGGCCACGTTTCGGTACCACGACACGACGCCGACGGGCCAGCTCAAGAACCGGCTCATGTCCGACATGGGCATGGTCGACGGCGGGATCCTGACCCCCCTCGAGGCTTTCGTGTACAGCCTCATCTCCCTCGTGCTCGGCCTCGTCGCCATCGCGACGCACCAGCCGCTGCTGCTCGTCATGCTCGGCGCCGTGTCCGTCCTGTTCGTGTACTTCTTCCGGGCGTACGTGCCCGTGTCGCGCAGCCTGCGGCGCCTCGAGATGCGATACCTGACGCCCATCATTGCCAACATTGGCGTCCTGCAGGACGGGCTCGTGACGGTGCGCGCGCTCCGCGCCGAGGGCCGCTTCCAGGACCGGCACCTCGACGCCGTGGACGACTTCCAGAAGCAGGACCACTTCTTCTGGAGCATGGCCTCGTGGCTCGACGCCCGGCTCGGGGCCTCCTCGGCCGTGACGCGGACCGGCCTGGCGGTCTTCATGATCTGGCGCGGCACGCCGGCCAGCGCGGTGGGCTTCGTCCTCGCGCAGACGACGGTGGCGGTCCACTGCGTGCAGCAGCTGTGTGAGAAGTTTGCGCAGCTGCAGCTCGACGCCGTGTCGCTCGAGCGCGTCAACATGCTGAGCAGGATTCCGCAGGAGCCGCGGGGCGGCGATGGCGACGGTGACGGCGACGGTGACGACCGAGACGGGAACCACCACCACCACCCCCCCGAGGACTGGCCGCGGCCAAGCGACAGCGTCCGGTTCGAGTCCGTCTCCTTCCGCTACGACGACGACCTGCCCGCCGTGCTGGACAAGGTGAGCTTCTCGATCCCGGGCGGCTCGACCTGCGCCGTCCTGGGCAGGACCGGGTCCGGGAAATCGACCATCGCCAACGCGCTGCTCGTCACGCAGACGGCCTCCGAGGGCGCCGTCACCATCGGCGGCGTCGACCTCGCGCGCGTGAACCGCACCGCGCTCCGCAACCGCGTCACCTTCATCCAGCAGGACCCGACGCTCTTCCCCGGCACGCTGCGCGACAACATCGACCCCGAGGGCCGGTTCGCCGACACGGCCTGCGAGAC
>SRQA01001434.1:0-10244 GCA_018360365.1 Claviceps citrina
ATTTGCGTTTTTTATAACTTCCTATAAAAACATAATATTTACTTCCTATTAGACTAATTATTTATTGCTAGCAAGCTTATAATAGTAATATAAGCTAAGACTAAACTAAGGGATCCTAATAAAGAGTTATTACATTCCTTATAATTAAGATTACATTCACTAGCAAGCAGGCATAGTAACTATCCTCCCTCTTACTATAGTACCCTATATTAATAGCTTTAGGAATTACCTTCCTAGATATAGTAAAGAGCAGTACTAAAGAATTATTTATATCTTTACTTTATAAGGAATTCCCCTCTTTCTCTATTTACTTTAACTACCTTCCCTATAGCATAACCTAGGAATTAGTAGGGTTATAAAAGACCCCCCTAAACACCCTATAAGATTAGGCTCCCTAAATCCCTATAACGCTAGCTAGTAGTATTAAATCCTATAATAAGTTATAACCCTACAGGCAACCGTAAGCTCTTATAAAACCTAGAAAATTACTACTACTAGGGGAGTTAACTTAACCCTTAGCAGGGACTAAGTAATATTTCCCTTGCTTCTCCTAGCCCTACTAGGAGCTTTTATAAACTAAACTAGCCTCCTGCTATAGTTAGCATAGCAAATTAGCAGGGATATCTACATATAATAAAAGCAGCACCTTATAGGCCTCCCTAAGGCCTAGGGCAAGAACTAATATAATAGTCTGCTCCCCTAGGCCTTCCTAACTTTAATAGGAGAACCTATAGGAACTTCTAAGACCTAGAGCAGGCCCTAAATTTAGCACTAACTATCTAGTTAGCTCCCCTAGGCCTTCCTAACTTTAATAGGAGATCTTATAAGCTTACTTAACAATAGCCCTAAGGGTTAGTTCTAGACCTAGGTATTAAAGCAGCTTAGATATAGGATTTGCTACTACAATAAAGGCCTAAGGGAAACATTCCTTAATAAGGATAGTAGTAATATACCACTACACCTAATAATAACCTTAATTATTAGAGATCTTATAAGCGTTTTTATCCTTTACTTTACTCCCCGCTAGAATTAGACCTAGTAATAGTATTACAGAAGATTATAGACCTTTATAAGATTTACTCTAATAAGGAAAAGTATAGTGGAGAGATATATAACTTCTTTAATAATAAGCTAAAGACTTTCTAAGCCCTTTATAAGCAAATTAACCTCCTAGAGTCCCTCTTTTACAAGGCATTTCTTATAATACTTAAAGGAAAAGCTTTAATATATTATAAGGACTTTCTCCTTAGCAAAGGCATAACTTTTACCTAAATAATTAAATCTATTAAAGACTGCTTTAAAACTATTAACACTACTTAGCTTTATTATAATAACCTCTGTATAATTACACTACATAAGGTAATAAGAGAAAACCCTAAAAAGAGCATGCTTAAGGCCCTTAACCTCCTCTCTAATAAGATTATCTCTCTTTATTATAGGACTAGAGGCCATATAAATAATAAGATTAACATATAAAACACACTTCTTGCTGCTATTAATAATATCCCTAAATACAGCCTTACAGCCTATAATAGCCCCTTTATATATAAGGACCTAACGTTAAAGCTCTAGAAAAGTATTAGAGTAAAGCAAGCTAAAAGAAACGCTACTAAGCGTGGTGTATTTTATTAAAAAGAGGCTAAAGTTAACTTAGATACCGCGTTTTACACTAATTATTACTATAGGAAGAATTATAACTTCTAATAGCAATAACACAGGCCCTCTATTTATTATAAGGGCCGCTACTTTATTTATAAGAAGTAAGGGTGCTAGTCTATAAAGCACTTTGCTAAAGAATGTAAGGCATTACAAAGGTATTAGAATTAATCTAAATTCTATTATAGCAGGCTAATAGAGCAAAAGTAGTAGCAATTCCTTGCTTATATTAAGGGCAAGGATAACAACAGTAGTAATCCTAATAACCTTAAGTAATTAATCCTTAAGACTAAGGTAATAATAGCTTTATTAGATAAGACTAAAAAGGATAACTACTCTAATCCTCCTACAGGTCCTTTACAATTCCTTACTATAGCATTATAAAGGTTAACACTCTTAATAAAGATCCCTAATAGTAGTAAGGTGCTTAAGATACTTTAAGACTAGTTATTTAAACATACCCTTTACCACAGCAATCCCTATAAAGAGCCTTAGTTTAATAATATTTTCCTTGCTAAAGCATACTATTTAGAAGAGACCTTTAGAGGCATCCTTCCTAATACTAGCGCTATAGGAGTCTCTATAGTTAGCATTGCTTAAGCCTAAGCCCTTTTATGCCTATTTCCCTCGCTATAAATTAACTAATTCGCGAGTTAATATAATGTTGCCTTTAGCGCCGGAAAAGCATTATTACTAGGTTCTTTAAAGGTTCCTACAGTGCTTAGAGAGATTAAATTCTATATGCTACTAATAGCAACACCCTTCTTGTTCTTAATTACTAATATAGACTATATAAATATAAAGCTTAATAACCTAAGGAACCTGCTAATTTAAGGCATAAAAGAGATCCCTATAACCTAACAATAGGGTTATCTATAGTAGGATCTTAAGCTAACTATAGTAGTTACCTTCTTCCTTATAAAAACATAACTTTAGCAGCTTTATTAACGCTTTAGTTACTCTTTAATTAGAAGACTATAAAAGGTTCTTTACAAAGCTAGTAAGGAATTTAACCTAAAGATCCTGCAAAAAATTACTAGTTTTTGCGAGCAGTGTTAACTTTATAGCAAGAGCCCTAGCTAATTTAAGTTTACTTTAAAAGATAACTATAAGTTTAATTATAAGATTATTATTAATATCCTCTAAATTAATAGTAAGCTAGTCCTTTATATTATAGATTTTGCTATAGCTTTTTAAGCTGCTTATTTTCTTAAACTAAGGAAGTAAACTACTAGAGACGTTTAGGACACTATTAGAGCTTATTAGATTAATAGTTATCTTAGACCGCCTAAATGGATTGTTTATAATGCTAGAAAGAACTTTGCATTAGCTAAATTCCGTTAATACGCCTAAGGGTTAGTAATTAAAGTTAATAAGGTCCCTATAGAAGCTTATAATAGCATTAGAAAGGTTAAAAGATATTACGCTCCCCTCTAACATGCATATAGTATTATTAAAAGCAAACTTAGAGACTATATGTAGTAAGACTACCTTCTTTAAATAGCTATAAAAGCTATTAATAACTCTGCTAGCCTAAACGGCCTTGTTCTAACACTTCTTGTGTTTAGGGCATATCCGTAACTATTATAGGATTTACTACTAGCGTTTTCTATTATTTAATATGCTAAAGCAATCTGCAAAGCTACCTTTAAAGCCTGCAAATTACTTACAAAGCGCTAGATTAGTAATGCCCTTGCCTGCTATAATAGGCCTAATACTCTCCTAACCTACTAAATCCTACTATAATCTAAGGTATAGGTCTAGCATAAGAAAGGTAGTTAGTAAGGTCCTTATAGACTCTTAGCTATAGAAGGCATAACTTATATAGTAGAAATGCCTTTAGGACTAATAAAATTTAGATTTATTATTATAAAGCTATTCCTATATAATTTAGGCAATCTAGAGATTATAGCTAATAAAGAGACCCTTCCTCCTCCACCTACTAATAAGGATAAAGAGGATTATAATAACTAACTGCGTGAACTAATAAAGAGAGTTACCTTTAACTTTCCTAATAAGAGTACTATTAAAAGGTAGCTTATTAAGCAAGGCAGAGGCAGACTATAAAAGACCCCTCTAATTAACTAAGACTTTAAGAAATTAATGCTTTAAGGCACTTTACTTACTAAAGTGTTTCTTACTATAAAAGAAAAAGGAGATCTTGCCCTTGCTTATTAACTCTGCTAGTAAGGCATTATAAAGACTATAGGAGCACCTTTTAAGATATCCTAGCAGAAGGAACTTAACGCTTTACTCTAGCAAGAAGTCTTCTAACTTAAGATCTATAATACTAAAAAACATAGTATATAACACATCTTTAACAGCCGTTTTATAGATAAAATTAAAGGCAAAGGCACCCTAGCACTATACAAAAAATCATAACTTATAGTGTAAGCTTATAATAATGCTAGCAAGTAGATAATCTTAACCTAGGCTCCTATAATTTAACAGGCAAGTTAATAGTTAATTATAACTTTAGCTCCTTTACTTACGAAAAAAGACATCTTTATTAAGCTAAGAGATATTACACAAGCCTATATTTAATTTATTATAAGCCTTAACCGCAAGATCCTATACTAATTGCCTAAAGAAGTTAGAGATTAGTATCCTCCTAGCATAATTATAGTAATTATTAAGCCTCTTTACGGAATCCCTAAGGCTAGCATGTACTAGTAGGCAATGTACTAGAAGTATTATTACAAGAAGTTATTTATAATGCCTTTTATATACAACCCTTACCTCCTTATTAGTAGCTCCACAAATAAATTTAGCATTATAGGCATGCAGACTAATAATACCCTTATCTTAGCTAATTAACCGTTTTCTAATTAAGAAGAAAACGAACTATAAGCCACTAAATTCCTTACTAAGCTAAAGGAGAAGCTTATAATAAACCACCCTCTAATCTTTAATAGTTATAAGCTTACCCTTAATACTAATTCCTCTATTTCTCTCTGCTAAAAAAGGCAGATTAGTAAGCTTTAACTTATTAATAAAAATCTAGAGAAGCGCTAGGAGGAATATTATTAACAAAGAGCTTATAGAGCGTATATTACTATAATTTATTAACCTAAAGCCGCCTTTAACCTCTCTTCTATAGCACAAAGGCAAGATCTTATAGACAAGGATATTAAATTCCTTAATAAGAGGCTTTAATAGCAGATAGATTACCTAGATTAAGGGCTGTGTTATATTCTAATTAACCTTAAAAGAGCGAATCTCTTTGTCTTTATTAACAAATCCTTTATAAATAATAAAGACTTTAGCTCTTAGATTAGATACCTTATAATAATTAGAAACGAGGACTTTAGTAAGGCTTAATTTATAATAAAAGGTAATATTATTACGTATAGCTTAATAAAGTGCAAACGTATTACACGCAGCGCCCTTGCTTCTAAATTATACAGCATGGTTTAAGGTGCTAATATAGCCTATGTAATTAGCATAACTATTAAGATAATTATAGACTAGCTTAATCTGCCTAAAATTCTAATAATCCTATATATAGATTTAAATTCACTATACAAATGCCTTATTAAGCTTAGTACTACTAAAGAGAAGCGATTAATAATTAATATTATAGCTTTTTAGTAATTATATAAACATAAAGAAATCTTCAAAATCCGCTAGATTAATAGCAAAAATAACCTAGCTAATATAATAACAAAGACTTTACTAAACCAAGCACTTAAGACCCTTATTAATATAAATAAAATTATAATTAGAATAGAAGGTTAGGTAAAAAGAGTAGCATAAGACCTAATAAAAGGGTTATTATAAGAGTTATTATAAGAAGCACACATACTTTAATCTTTATAATAGCAACTACCCTATTAAGAGTTATAGATCTTAAGTAGTAGTATTATAATATATGTAATTATAATAACTTCTACATTTATTTCTTTAGCTATAACTATAGCGTGTTATGTATGTGTTTTAGGGATATTAGGGTTATACTAATTAGTACCTGTTATGTTATAACAACCATTGCTATATCCTTTATTACTTTATGTAAGGATCTAATTAAGGAATTAGATTTAATTAGCTAAGTATTTAATATATTTAGCAGGGAGGGATTAGAGGCTCTTTGTGTTATGTTAATTTCTAGCATAAAAAGAGAAGAGTGCTAGTGTTAATATTAACACAACAGGTCAGGTTAATATAGACCTAGCGCATCCTAATTAGCCGCATCCGAACTCGCCTCGGATAGGTAGCTAGTGCGCCGGTTATATAACCTATAACTTTACGCGTTACGAAAACCACTAAAAGGCCTCCCACTTAGCCAGCTAGATAGTAATATTAACAACGTTAACCAGAATCCTAGTACTTCCTTTTGCGCGCGCATTGCTTGTTACTTCTTGTACCTTTGTTATTGATTCGCCTGTGTACGAATTAACAGATATAGAATGTCTTTGTTATTAACTTTAAGGGCAGTAGTTACTAGAGTAGATTCTAATATAACTATATATTAAGATGCCTAAGATTTGCTTTATATTATTAAATAAATTTAATTAATTATAGCCTCTGTTATTACTAGTATTTCCTATGCTATATTCCTATAGTAAGGCAGATTTTATTGCTCTGCGGATTCGCTTTATTAAATATAGCAAGTATCTTAAGCATATAATAAAATAGTATAATAAATGTTTTGCATAGCATTTGCGATTTTAATATATTATTTTTAACACCCTAATGCGTTAGTAAGTTAATTCTTAAAGCTCCTTTTTTGTTAAGAAGCCTAGTTATTAGGAACTAGTTAATATTAATACTATTTATACTGCTTTTAATAAAAACACTCCTAAATCTATTACCTTACTTAACTTAATTATCTAATTCTTAGGTAGTTTACGCAGAACTTATACTTTTTAGGGAGGTAAAAAACATTAGCTAGAGGCTTAAGTATATGCTTTAGGATGTCTAGCGCTTTTTTTAACACTTTTTACTATAAATTTATACTAGGCAAGTCTTTATAAGCATCTCCCTTTATACGCTAAATAAATAAAGGCAGATTCTTATTAAAGGATTAATATATTAAGCGCAAATTTATAAGATAATCCTTATATTACTACCTATTACTTTCACTATTAATTTACTATATTTCTTAAGGATATACTTATTAAGAAGTTTTACTTTAATAATAGCTAGTTTTAATATAAATAGCAGGCTTATAGTAGTATGTATGTTTATAGTGTCTTTTAAATAAAGAGTTCTTTATTATTAAATATATCTACCCTAAAGATAATGTAGGAATTCGCAGACTTCTAGGGTTAGTTTATAATAGCCTTTAATCCTAAACCTTCTTAAGTTAGTACTTAAGGTAATAAAGATTCCTTAATATCCTTCTATGCTAATAGACTAATATATTAGGTTCTTTTTAATATTATAAATTGTGTTTAATATTACTAATATAATGTAATATACTGCTTATGTAAATAATGTGGTGCTAGGCTAGATGCTAAACTAGAATATTATTTTTATTTCCTATAGTAGTATTATATTAAGCCTTAAGTATCTTAACTACTACATGCTTACTATTATGCCTTTAACAGTTAGCAAAATAATATTAATCTAAATAACTATAATTATATAATCTCTCTTAGCTAGCTAGCTAATTATAATATCTCGCTATGTACCTTTATTTACGTAGTTATTTAGTATATTACTAAGTATTATAGCAAGTCTAAAACGTAAAGTTAAAGCTATTAAAATATTATAAAAACACTTCTTCTGCTTATTAATTAGTTATAAGGATTATAAGGCTTTGTAATAAGGTTTATAAACAAGCTTACTATAGAATAAGATTAGCTAGTAATAGAAGTCTATTATCTGCTACTTAATTTACCTCTTTAAATTAGTATGCGAATTATGTGTAATATTAATTACCGCCCTTTTAAGTAATAATTTAATAGTATAAGGATTAATAGCAATAAGGTATAGGCAAACAAAAGCCTATATTAAAGGTACCTTTAGCGTACTAATAAGTAGGAGGATTTAATATACTTTAAGTTCCTTACTAAAGTTAACTTTACTCTAGCTTTATAGTATTATTATAATAATATACCTAATTAGGTATTAGCCTATTTCCTATAATATAAATCTACTATTAGTTATAAAAAGTATAAGTAGTTTTATTAGGTAAAGCTACTCCTTTATTATTAATACTAATATTCTAATAAGTTAATAAAGGTTAAGGGCACTAAGTTTAATATATTTACTAAAGTATATAGCTATTATATTATAGTTTATTACAGTATTTATCCTTATAACTACTATAAAGACCTGCTAGAGCTAGAAGAGGACAAATTTAAGAATGGTCCTAGGGATAATTATAGTATTACAAATATAAAATAAAAGAAGCTTATAGCGTAACTTCTCTAACACAGGCTAGAAATAGAAAATATTAATCTTCTAGGGAATTATAATATTAATATATAAGCATCCTAGAATTACTACATTAGAAAATACCCTAAGCTTATAACATTTAGCCGTGACTTTTAGTATGCTTAGAAGCAGGACTATATTAGTAATTTTAAGTATAATTTATCTAATAGTGTATATAATTAACTTAATAAAAAGCAGTAACTAGTGTTTAATTTGTTTGTTTAGCACTTATAAAACTCTCTTAATAAAACAAAGCTAATGCTTATATAGTTATTAGTGTAAGTTAATAGTTAGGGAGGTACTAGGAAATCCTTTATAATCTAGGCATTATCTTAATAATTAGAATAGCTTACACTAGATTATGTTACTTAGGCAGCGCTTATAGGCATAGCTATTAATGCTATTAATAGTACTATAATTTATATACTTCTTTATTTTCCTATCTCTAAAAGTATTACTAGTTTGCTGCCCCTATAGCCTAGTAAACTATCTAACCTCTAGGCAAAATTATAGTATATTTAATATCTTATTCTTAATAAGAAGTTAATAATTAGCCTTAAGACCCTTAGCTATATTAATTCTTAGCTATGTTAGGTCTTTTTGTGTTATTAGAATAACTACTTTAGCGGTTATAGTGTGCTACTTCTTAGTAACTTTTACTAACTTCTACTAGTTATAAAGAAGCTACTCTATATTATAATAAATTTAAAGAGCCTAATTAAGCTTATAGGTTATAATATATATCGCGCCTTTAACAAGACTATTATGCTAAATTAAGTCGTTCGCTAATAAGGTAATAAATAAGCCGCTTTTTATTAAGCATTAGAAGGGCTTTAATATAATAATCTAACCTTATAAGATTAGCAACTATTATATACTTAAACGCAAGCCCTTCTATTAAACAAAGAAGTTAACGCGTTTAAAAGCGCTATCTAAATTTACCTAACTAACACGTAGGTTAAAGAATATAACCTTAAACATATAAAATAGCTTCGTGTGCTATGTATTATAGCTATAGTAATAAATATCGGCCTAGGAGCAGCTAATATTAACTTTATAACTGCTAGTAATCTACATTATTACCTTCCTCTTTGCCTAGGAGCTTAAGTTATACTTACAGAGAATATCTAGACTATTATTAGACTTATTAATAAAGTAATTAGTATAGTTTATAATATTATTTAGCTAGCTATAGTTACTAACCCCTATGTAAAGTATTCTTTAGTTATCTTAGTTAAATTTAAGAACTATAGCAGTCCTAAATACTTTAGTAATTTAGATCTTACTAGCATTATTCTAATTTTTTAATTAACTTATAATTTCCTTAAGGGGATAGCACTGTGTTTATACTTATAGTTTCCTTTAATAATTACTTATAGTATTATAGTATATAAATCATAAGGTATAATACTTAAAAAGGCAGTTATTAATATCTCTAAGTAAGATTTCTAAGCTAGTCTCTCTTATATTGCTATATTACAAGTTAAGTTGCTATAAGGCATTATATTTAATACCACTTTTAATCTTACTAATATTAAAGGAAGCGTAAGAGTTAGTAATAAATAGAAGGATAATAATTATTATTATTATTAGATGCTTACAGAAGTATAATTATATCTTTAGATTATATTATTATTTAATATAATATATTAGCTTAACTATTTAATAAGTAGAGCGCTCTAAAATTAGTATAGCAGATAAAGCAGAGAGAAAAGCATAATAAATTATAAAGTAATTATATAATTAAATTCTTATGCCTACTATTATGTAGTTAATTATGTAGTTAATTATGTAGTTATTAAGTGGTGTAGTTACTAAGTTACTAATATAATTTATAATAGTATTAATTTAAAGGTTATAGGTTATAATATGTAAACACTACTTAACCTAGAGCGCGATAGAAAGGTTATATATTAATATAGTTAGTAGTAAGGCTAGTATTATTACTTATTAACACGCTATATAAGTCTAGCCCCTATATAGTAGACTAATCTTAAGGGCTTATAGGTTCTTTAGGCTGCTTCCTTGCCTTATTTAAAAGAAGAAACCCCCCTTATTAGTGTAAAAAGTAAAGGAATAGTTAAATAGTTTATATAGTAAATAGTATATATAGTAATTCTATATATAGCTAACTATAATACTAATATATAATACTAGCTGCTAACTATAATAGGAATTAACTAACTAACTAACTAACTAACTAACTA
>SRQA01001435.1:0-10244 GCA_018360365.1 Claviceps citrina
TTCTAAAAAGTTTACTTAAGTTTTTTTTTTATTATACTTAAAAGAATTATTATAATTACTTTTATTATTATTAAATTTATAATAAAAAATATATTTACTAATAAGTTTATATTAATTCATTACTTATATATTATTAATCAAATATATTTTTAAGCTATAATTAAGGCTTATTTAAAAAAAGCTTATTTTATTTTTTATATTTATTAAAAAGGAATTTTAGTATAGGTTTATTTTTATTTTTTAAGAAATTATTTAAAGTTAGTATAATTTACTTATTTAAAGCTAATAAGCTTTAATTATATACTAAGGAAATAGCTTTCTTAGTTATTTAAACCTTTTTTAAGCTAGTAATAAAAATTAGTTTATAAAAGAGGATTTTTAATATAATTTTTATAAATCTTTTTTTTATAGCTTAATATTACTTTATAATACTAATAAGGTAAGTATTAGTATATAAGACTTTTATAAAGTTAGTAATAAATTAATAAGAATTTATTAGAAATTATACCTTATAATTACTAATAAAACTTTTAATTAAAAAGTATTTTAATTACTATAAAAGAGCTACTTAAGGGAAGCTTATATAAAGGTTTATTATAAATAATATATAATAAGTATAATAAAAGCTATAAATATATTTTCTTTTAGTAATTCTTTATTATTAATATTATATATAAGTTTTTAAAGTTTTTAAAGTTATTACTTTTTTCTTACTTAATTAATATACTTTTATAATATTAAGATTTTAGTATTATAATTATTACTAATAAAAGTATTTTTTATAGCTATTATAAGCTTTTATTAAATAAAAAGTATAATAAGTTATAATAATAATTCAAATATAATATTAGCTTTAAGTATAGCTATAAGTTTTAGTATAAGTTTAGTGCCTTTCTTAGTAACTTTATTATTATTATATATTAAGTTATAAGTCTAAACTATTATAATTTTCTTGATTTAATAATTTAATATAAATAAAAGAATTAAAATTATTATAAGTAAGTTAGGAATATTAAAATAAAAAATTAAGTAAGTTATAGCTTATTTAAAAGTATATAATAATAAGTGATAGTTTTAATTCTTACTCTTTTTTATTTAATTTAATATAAGGTTTATACTTATATAATTATAAGCATTATATACCTCTAGGTTTTTATTATAGGTCTAATAGTTATATATAGTAAATAACCTTATTATATAACGCAAGTCTAATAGAAGCTTGCTTATGCAAATAGACCTTATTAGCCTAAGGCAACCTCGTGGCCTTCTAGTCCTAACACTCTGCTTATTATATAAGAGACATTATAGCTAGGCAGTAGTGAAAAGGCGTATATTATATTATAAAGAGACTTAAGCTTACTAAGTAAGAGTAGTGCTCGCATGCGTTACTAAATATACTAGTAGTATATATAAGCCATAAGTATTAGCTAGGTATTCTCTATAATATTACTAGGTAATTTAGTATTAGCCTATTTTATAAGGCTATATTTTATAATTACCCCCTTACTTTTAGGCTAGGCTTCTAAATAGCCTTACTAGCTATTTAATACTTTTTTATTAATTACTTTCCTATAGTATTATAATAAATAATAATAATAATAATAATATACTAAATTACTTAATATATAATATATAAATATAAAGTTTACTTACTTTTACTACTTATTTAATTTCTTAATTATTACCTTTTTATAATATTATTTGTTTTAGTTATACTTTTTATTAAGTTTTTAATTTTTATTTATTTACTAGTTAATTACTATTATAATTATACTTATTTTACTTAGAAAGAATTTTTATATATACTATATTTATATAATAATTAAGAAGTAAGAGAAGCTTAATTTATTTTCCTTTAAAATCCTAATAATAAATAATGTATTTATAGTTTTTATAAAACTAAGTAGCTATAATAAAGTTACTAAATATTATATTTAATATAATAATTATAGTAATATATATAATATTATATATATACTAGGCTACTTTTTTTTATATATTTACTAACTTTTATTTATAGTTTTACCTAACTTTTACTAGTAATTTTACTAACTTTTTTTATATTTCAAATTAAGCTAAGAAGCTTATTATATTTAAAGTCCCTTATTTTACTAATAAACCTTTTATTATAAAGAAAAATATTAATACTAAAAGTAATAAAAAAAAGTAAGAAAGGTAATACCTTTTAATCATTTTATTATTACTACTAAACTTATATTATAGCTATTTACTTTTTAGTATTTCTAACTAAAAATATATTTTTATTTACTTAAAGAATTTTTATTATAAAATAGCTTATATATCTCTTAACTTATTATATAGTTTTAACTATATAAATACATTTTACTATATTATATATAAGCTTATAAAAATAGTAAAAGGGTGCTAAGTAAGTAGCTAATTACTTATTATTAGCTACTTATTTTCTAATATTTTTATAAGCTATTTTTATAGTATACTAGTAGTATATTATTTTCTACTAGTAATTAGTAGTCTTAGTATTTAGCCTTATATTACTACCTAAAACTATAAGTATTTTATTTTATATTTACCTTTATTACTTTTATTTTTCACTAATAAATTTACTTACTAGGTATATTATATTACTAAGTATATAGCTTAAAAAGCTACTATAGTTTTATATTTATACTTATTTAATATAAGATATATTCCTTAAGTTATTATAGTTGATTAGTTTTTTACTAAAGTAAAGAAGGGGGTTAAGGCAAAAGCTAAGGGCAACAGTTTTACTAGTTCCTTTATAAATATAATATTAGGGACTTTTTTAGTTATTTTTCTTAAGATTTAAAGGGTGGTTCTTTTATTTTTTATATATAGTTTCAGGGTCTTAATTAATTTGTTCTTTTTAATATATACGTAGTATACTAAATAATAGCTAGTGTTTTTCAGGAGCTTATTTTTCTTTTTTTATTAATAACTATGTTTTTTTTTAGAATATTACTATTAAATATAGTGTATTTATATCTTTATTTAGGACTTATTAATTATACTTACTTAGCTATGCCTTTTATTTTATTAGGTAATAAGTCTTTTTTTTAATTATTTTTTATTTTTTAATTTTCTTAACTTAGTAGTGTTTATTTTCTTCCTTAAGGTTTATGCTGATTCGTACACAGGCGAATTAATAACAAAGGTACAAGAAATAACAAGTAATGCGCGCGCAAAAGGAAGTACTAGGATTCTAGTTAATATTATTAATATTACTATCTAGCTAGCTAAGTGGGAGGCCTTTTAGTGGTTTTTATAATATGTAAAGTTATAGGTTATGTAACTAGCGCACTAGCTACCTATCTAAGGCAAGCTTAGATGCGGCTAATTAGGATGCGCTAGGTCTACATTAACCTAACCTATTGCGTTAATATTAACACTAGCACTCTTCTCTTTTTATGCTAGAAATTAACATAATATAAAGAGCCTCTAATCCCTCCTTACTAAATATATTAAACACTTAGCTAATTAAATCTAATCCCTTAATTAGATCCTTATATAAAGTAATAAAGAAAATAGTAATAGTTATTACAACATAATAGGTACTAATTAGTACAACCCTAATATCCCTAAAACACATATAATACGCTATAATTACAGCTAAAGAAATAAATATAGAAGTTATTATAATTATATATATTATAACACTATTGCTTAAGATTTATAACTCTTAATAAGGTAGTTGCTATTATAAAGATTAAAGTATGTATGCTTCTTGTAATAACTCTTATAATAACCCTTCTATTAGGTTTTATACTGCTCTTTTTACCTAACCTTCTATCTTAATTATAATCTTATTTATATTAATAAGGGTCTTAAGCGCTTGGTTTAGTAAAGTCTTTATTATTACATTAGCTAGGTTATCTTTGCTATTAATCTAGTGGATTTTAAAGATTTCTCTGTGTTTATATAATTACTAAAGAGCTATAATATTAATTATTAATTGCTTCTCTTTAGTAATACTAAGCTTAACAAGGCATTTATATAGTGAATTTAAATCTATATATAGGATTATTAGAATTTTAAGCAGATTAAGCTAGTTTGTAATTATCTTAATAGTTATACTAATTACGTAGGCTATATTAGCACCTTAAACTATATTATATAATTTAGAAGCAAGGGCGCTGCGTGTAACACACTTACACTTTGTTAAGCTATATGTAATAATATTGCCTTTTATTATAAATTAAGCCTCACTAAAGTCCTTATTTCTAATTATAATAAGGTATTTAATCTAAGAGCTAAAGTCTTTATTATTTACAAAGGATTTGTTAATAAAGACAAAGAGATTTGCTCTTTTAAGGTTAATTAGGATATAACGCAGCCCTTAATCTAGGTAATCTATCTGCTACTAAAGCCTCTTATTAAGGAATTTAATATCCTTATTTATAAGATCTTGCCTTTATGCTATAGAAGAGAGGTTAAAGGCAGCTTTAGGTTAATAAATTATAGTAATATACGCTCTATAAGCTCTTTGTTAATAATATTCCTCCTAGCGCTTCTCTAGATCTTTATTAATAAGTTAAAGCTTGCTAATCTGCCCTTTTTAGTAAAGAGAAACAGAGGAATTAGTATTAAGGGTAAGCTTATAACTATTAAAAATTAGAGGGTAGTTTATTATAAGCTTTTTCTTTAGTTTAGTAAGGAATTTAGTAGCTTATAGTTTGTTTTCTTCTTAATTAGAAAATAGTTAATTAGCTAAGATAAGGGTATTATTAGTCTATATACCTATAATGCTAAATTTATCTGCAAAGCTACTAATAAGGAGGCAAGGGTTGTACGTAGAAGGCATTATAAATAACTTCTTATAATAATACTTCTAGTATATTACCTACTAGTGCGTGCTAGCCTTAGGGATTTTATAAAGAGGCTTAATAATTACTATAATTATACTAGGAGGATGCTAATCTCTAACTTCTTTAGGCAATTAGCATAGAATCTTATAGTTAAGGCTTATAATAAATTAAATATAGGCTTATATAATATCTCTTAGCTTAATAAAGATATTCCTCTTCGCAAGTAAAGGAGCTAAAGTTATAATTAATTATTAACTTACTTATTAAATTATAGGAGCCTAGGTTAAGATTATCTGCTTGCTAGTATTATTATAAGCTTACACTATAAGTTATGATTTTTTATATAGTGCTAGGGTGCCTTTGCCTTTGATTTTATCTATAAAATAGCTATTAAAGATATATTATATACTATGTTTTTTAGCATTATAGATCTTAAGTTAGAAGACTTCTTACTAGAGCAAAGTATTAAGTTCCTTCTGCTAGGATACCTTAAAAGGTACTCCTATAGTCTTTATAATGCCTTACTAGCGGAGTTAATAGGTAAGGGTAAGATCTCCTTTTTCTTTTATAGTAAGAAATGCTTTAGCAAGCAGAGTGCCTTAAAGTATTAATTTCTTAAAGTCTTAGTTAATTAAAGAGGTCTTTTATAGTCTGCCTCTGCCTTGCTTAATAGGCTGCCTTTTAATATTATTTTTATTAGGAAGGTTAAAGGTAACTCTCTTTATTAGTTTATATAGTTAATTATTATAATTCTTTTTATTTTTATTAGTAGGTAGAGGAGGAAGGGTCTCTTTATTAGCTATAGTCTCTAGATTGCCTAGATTACATAAGAATAGCTTTATAATAATAGATCTAAATTTTATTAGTCCTAAAGGCATTTCTACTATATAGGTTATGCCTTCTATAGCTAAGAGTCTATAAGGACCTTACTAACTACCTTTCTTATGCTAGACCTATACCTTAGATTATAGCAGGATCTAGTGGGTTAGGAGAGTGTTAGGCTTATTATAGCAGGTAAGGGCATTACTAATCTAGCGCTTTGTAAGTAATTTACAGGCTTTAAAGGTAGCTTTATAAATTACTTTAGTATATTAAACAATAAAAAACACTAGTAGTAAATTCTATAATAGTTATAAATATGCCCTAAATATAAGGAGTATTAGAACAAGGCTATTTAGGCTAGCAGAGTTATTAATAGCTTTTATAGCTATTTAAAAAAGGTAGTCTTGCTATATATAGTCTTTAAGTTTGCTTTTAATAATACTATACACATATTAGAGGGGAGTGTAATATCTTTTAACCTTTCTAACGCTATTATAAGCTTCTATAGGGACCTTATTAACCTTAATTACTAACCCTTAGGCGTATTAATAAAATTTAGCTAACGCAAAGTTCTTCCTAGTATTATAAATAATTTATTTAGGCAGTCTAAAATAACTATTAATCTAATAAGCTCTAATAGTGTCCTAAACGTCTTTAGTAGTTTACTTTCTTAGTTTAAGAAAATAAGTAGCTTAGAAAGCTATAGCAAAATCTATAATATAAAGGACTAGCTTACTATTAATTTAGAGGATATTAATAATAATCTTATAATTAAACTTATAGTTATTTTTTAAAGTAAACTTAAATCAGCTAGGGCTCTTGCTATAAAGCTAATACTACTTATAGAAACTAGTAATCTTTTGCAAGATCTTTAGGTTAAATTCCTTACTAGCTTTATAGAGAACCTTTTGTAGTCTTCTAATTAAAGAGTAACTAAAGCGTTAATAAAGCTACTAAAGTTACGTTTCTATAAGGAAAAAGGTAACTACTATAATTAGCTTAAGATCCTACTATAGATAACCTTATTATTAGATTATAAGGATCTCTTTTATGCCTTAAATTAGCAGGTTCCTTAGGTTATTAAGCTTTATATTTATATAGTTTATATTAGTAATTAAGAATAAGAAGGGTATTACTATTAGTAGCATATGGAATTTAATCTCTCTAAGCACTATAGGAACCTTTAAAGAACCTAGTAATAATGCTTTTCCGGCGCTAAAGGCAATATTATATTAACTTATAAATTAGTTAATTTATAGTAAGGGAAATAGGCATAAAAGGGCTTAGGCTTAAGTAATACTAACTATAGAGACTCCTGTAGCGCTAGTGTTAGGAAGAATGCCTCTAAAGGTCTCTTCTAAATAGTATGCTTTAGTAAGGAAAATGTTATTAGACTAAGGCTCTTTATAGGGATTACTGTAGTAAAGGGTATGTTTAAATAACTAGTCTTAAAGCATCTTAAGCACCTTACTACTATTAGGGATTTTTATTAAGAGTGTTAACCTTTATAATACTATAGTAAGGAATTATAAAGGACCTATAGGAGGATTAAAGTAGTTGTCCTTTTTAGTCTTATCTAATAAAGCTATTATTGCCTTAGTCTTAAGGATTAATTACTTAAGGTTATTAGGATTATTACTATTATTATCCTTGCCCTTAATGTAAGCAAGGAATTACTACTACTTTTGCTTTATTAGCTTACTATAATAGAATTTAGATTAATCTAATGCTTTTATAACGCCTTACGTTCTTTAGCAAAGTGCTTTGTAAACTAGCACCCTTGCTTCTTGCAGATAAAGTAGCGGCCCTTATAATAGATAAAGGGCCTGCGTTATTACTATTAGAAGTCACAATTCTTCCTGTAGTAATAATTAGTATAAAACGCGGTATTTAAGTTAACTTTAGCCTCTTTTTAATAAAACGCACTACGCTTAGTAGCGTTTCTTTTAGCTTGCTTTACTCTAATACTTTTCTAGAGCTTTAATGTTAGGTTCTTATATATAAAGGGGCTATTATAGGCTATAAGGCTATATTTAGGGATATTATTAATAGTAGCAAGAAGCGTGTTTTGCATGTTAATCTTGTTATTTACATAGCCTCTAGTCCTATAATAAAGAGAGATAATCTTGTTAGAGAGGAGGTTAAGGGCCTTAAGCATGCTTTTTTTAGGGTTTTCTCTTATTACCTTATGTAGTGTAATTATGCAAAGGTTATTATAATAAAGCTAAGTAGTGTTAATAGTTTTAAAGTAGTTTTTAATAGATTTAACTATTTAGGTGAAAGTTATGCCTTTGCTAAGGAGAAAATCCTTATAATATATTAAAGCTTTTCCTTTAAGTATTATAGGAAATGCCTTATAAAAGAGGGACTCTAGGAGGTTAATTTGCTTATAAAAGGCTTAGAAAGTCTTTAGCTTATTATTAAAGAAGTTATATATCTCTTTACTATACTTTTCCTTATTAGAGTAAATCTTATAAAAGTTTATAATCTTCTATAATACTATTACTAGATCTAATTCTATTAGGAAGTAAAGTAGAGAATAAAAACGCTTATAAGATCTTTAATAATTAAGGTTATTATTAGGTGCGGCAGTATATTACTACTATTCTTGTTAAGGAACATTTCCCTTAGGCCTTTATTATAATAGCAAATCCTATATCTAAGCTGCTTTAATGCCTAGGTTTAGAACTAACCCTTAGGGCTGTTATTAAGTAGGCTTATAAGATCTCCTATTAAAGTCAGGAAGGCCTAGGGGAGCTAACTAGATAGTTAGCACTAAATTTAGGGCCTGCCCTAGGTCTTAGAAGTTTCTATAGGTTCTCCTATTAAAGTTAGAAAGGCCTAGGGGAGCAGACTATTATATTAGTTCTTGCCCTAGGCCTTAGGGAGGCCTATAAGGTGCCGCTTCTATTATATATAGATATCTCTGCTAATCTGCTATGCTAACTATAGCAGGAGGCTAGTTTAGTTTGTAGAAGCTCCTAGTAGGGCTAGGAGGAGCAAGGGAAATATTACTTAGTCCTTACTAAGGGTTAAGTTAACTCCCCTAGTAGTAGTAATCTTCTAGATTCTATAAGAGCTTATGGTTGCTTATAGGGTTATAACCTATTATAGGATTTAATACTACTAGCTAGCGTTATAAGGATTTAGGGAGCCTAATCTTATAGGGTGTTTAAGGGGGTCCCCTATAACCCTGCTAATTCCTAGGTTATGCTATAGGGAAGGTGGTTAAAGCAAATAAAGGAAGAGGGGAATTCCTTATAAGGTAAAGATATAAATAATTCTTTAGTACTACTCTTTACTATATTTAGAAAGGTAATTCCTAAAGCTATTAATATAGGGTGCTATAGTAAGAGGGAGGATAGTTACTATGCCTGCTTACTAGAGAATATAATCTTAATTATAAGGGATATAATAACTCTCTATTAGGATCCCTTAGTTTAGTCTTAGCTTATATTACTATTATAAGCTTACTAGTAATAGATAATTAGTCTAATAGAAAGTAAATATTATGTTTTTGCAGGAAGTTATAAAAAACGTAAATAACTTTAGTGTTCTTGTGTTTAAAGGCTTCTTTAGTCTAGTTTATAAATTAGTCTCTAAGCTTCTGCTAAAGGAGCTTACTAGAGAGGTCTTTAGTCTTAGCTTCTATAATAAAGAAAGCAATTTAGCTATATATTTTAGTACTTATAGCCTTGCTAAGATTAAAATCTAATAGGTTAAGCTTATGCTAGTTTACTATAATTACTCTTTTATATATTAATAGGATCTAAGGGAGCTCTAGGATCTTATTATTAAGATTAATAAATTAGGGGCTTTGTTTACCTATAAATATATATTATATTTAGTAGTAAAGAGAATAGAAGTCTAATAGAAAAATAATAAAGCAGGTAGTAGGGCAGGTAAAAAGGTAGAAATCTGTAGTAGTTATTAGTCTAGACTAATGGATTTAATTAAATTAAGGGCTTAATAAATCTCGTAATAAATAAGAGATATAATAATTCCTCTAACAGGCGTTTAAGGCTAGAAAGAGGAAAAATTATACTTATTAAAGCAAGCAGCATAGTGCTATAGTAAGCTTCCTTTCTTAGTATAAAATAGCTTTATAAATAGACCCTAAAGAGCTTCCCTAAAGGGGATAGATTAAATCTATTTATAATTATAGAATTATCTTTTTTATATTGCTTCCTTTGTTTAGTAGGATTAACTTTACTAATTTTATAAAAAATTAGCTACTATAAGCAGAAACTAGCGTTCTGCAGGATACGTGAATCTAGCTAATCTATAGTGTAATCACTACTAATTAGTGTTGATTTATACATAGGCAAATTAATAATAAAGGTATAAGAAATAATAAGTAATGCGCGCGCAAAAGGAAGTACTAGGATTCTGGTTAACATTGTTAATATTACTATCTAGCTAGCTAAGTGGGAGGCCTTTTGGTGGTTTTCGTGATGCGCAAAGTTGTGGGTCATGTGACCGGCGCACTAGCCACCCATCCGAGGCGAGCTCGGATGTGAGGTGCGGCCCCACAAGACAGGCCACGCCGGATTGCCCGGCGACGTCACGGAGAATCCCTGGCTAATGCCTAGGGCTTGCGCACGCGGCTAGCATATC
>SRQA01001436.1:0-10229 GCA_018360365.1 Claviceps citrina
AGTACCTAGTTAGAGTAAGGCGCCTGTATTAGGCGTGAGAAGCAAGCTATTAATAGCTAGCATAGCTAGCTAGTATTATAAGAACCTATAGTTATTATTATTTGCGTATAACACCTAGACTAGATAACGCTACATTAGACGCCTATTAGAGGTATAAAAACCTTGTCTTATCCACCCCTAAAGTCCTACTAACTATCCTTTTTTATCCCTTCTATTATAAAGAGTTTTTGTTTTATTACTTATTACTTTCTTATAGACTTATTATTATGCCTAAGCCTACTTTATATTACTAAATCCTACGCTTAGTTGCTTACTATATTATAACTACCCTAAGGCCTACTACTACTATAGTACTTGCTACTACTATACTACCTAGGCTACGCCTAGGCGCTATTTCCCTTATATAGCTTTTAGAATATTAGCAAGTAGCCCCTGCCTGCCCTAGTTACTTATATACACCCGTAGCTACTATAGCCTCCCCTAGGCATGCTACGCTAGCCCTTATAACTACCTCTTAGCGTGTAGGGTAATGTCCTACCCTTATACTAGCACTAGGCGTAGGCCCTAGGCAAGTTTATTATAAAAGGAGACTTTAATAAGAAGGGTAATACTATGCCTATAACTATTAACCTGCCCTATATTTAGTATATTCTTATTACTATTTAATTAGGTAAACTAGACTATAAGTATAGTCCCCGCGGGAAGTTATATAAAAGCTGCTAGAAGGGCTACTAGAAATACGTGTAAGATATGCATATACTAGTAGCTAATCCCCATATTAGGCATACTATACACGCCCTAATATAAGCTATAGCTAGGGGCTATACTATTATTACACTAGAGGTATATTATAAGGGGACCTAGCGGATTTAGATAGCTACTATCTTAACACCTAAATTCTATACCCTAGGTAATAAATTTACTAACCTATACTACTATGCTAAGTACGCCCTAGTTACTATCTAGACTATTTATAATGCCCCTGCCGCCGCTACTACACCTACTAATAATACGCCTATTATAGGGAGTGCTATGCCTACACTACCTAGTAATATAGCTACTAACCTATTCCTTATATCCCCTAGCGCCCTTATCTAGGGCACTATACAGCTACTAGTCTAACCCCTTACCTAGCTTAGAAGCGTGCTATTTGCATAAGGGAAGCGGAATGCCTAGGCTATAGCTAGCTACTAGTAGTATACTATATAGTCCTTTAAGGCTATGCAAAAGGCTATAAAGGAGTAGATAGTAATACTATAAAGCATTATATAGCTACTATAGTAATCTTATAGGCCTAGCCTATAGGTAAAGGAATTACTAAACACCCCCTAATACCCCTAACACGCCCTATAAGAGTATATACTAGAGAGCTATTAACACTACTAAGAGAGAGATAAGAGGGATATATAGGTAATCTTAATAGCACTATCCTAAATATAGTATAATACCCCCTCCCCTAACCCCTATAATAATAAGCTACCCCTAAAGTTACTTAGTAACTAATATAAGGTTTACTAAGGTAGGGAAGGAAGAAAAGTAGGTAGGAGAGAGGGGAAAGGAGATTAATTAGGGGTAAGTTAGGCCCTAAGTAGCAAATATATATAGCTTTATAAGAGAACCCTATTTAAGAACTTACTAGGGACTATTATTATATTATATACTACCCTATTCTGCCTTATAGTCTGCTAGGGCTTATATATCTGCTAGGTTCTTAAGCAGCTCCTATATTAGTATTAAGTATCCTACCTATTTAATAAGAATATTCTAATAGTGCCTATAGCCTTGCGTGTTATAAGCTGCTAGCACCTTCTTAACCTAGTATTCCTTATAGAGCTTATTATCTTTATTATTCTATACCTATATAGGCCCTAGGCATGTATTATACTAGGGCTAGCTAAGGAGTAAATTAGTAGTAGCGCGCTTAATAAGGTTAATATAGAAAATAAGGTAAATACCCTAGGGTATATTAAGATAAACTATTAGTAGTATAGGAATAGCTATAATATAATACTTAGCTACTACTTAGTCTAGCTTCTTAGAGGGGTGGTTAGTTTTAATATAGTAAAGGGAGAGCTATACCTAGTCTCTAACCTAGAACTGCTTTGTAAGGCAATAGGAGGTAGCTATGCTATTTTATTATTATTACTAAGCAAAGGCAATAGCTACCTAGGCTAGCTTAGAAGCCTTCTAAAGTTATAAGGTAAACTAGGCTGCCTATCCTGTGCTTATAGTAGCGCTAGGAGTAAGGTTTATAGGAACCTAAACTAGATTAATATTATATTTATAAAGTAGCTAGTTTAGACTAAAGCTAGTAATAAAGGAAGCCTAATTATTAAGTATAAGCTAGCATACTATTAGGTGCTTAGGCTAATTAAACTATAAGAAGGAAATATAAAGATATAGGATAGCCTATACCTCCTAGTTAGCCTGCTCTATGCCCCTATTAGTCTAGGGGTAGTAGGAGGTAGAAAGTAACTATTTAGTCTTAATAATTAAGCATAAGGTAGTCTAGAACTTACTTAGCTAGTCTAAGCTATAGTTAGTAATAATAAAGGTAGAGAACCTATAGAACTACTACTAGTATATCTTAAACCTTTTTACACATGCCTTAGCAAAGATACTAGCTATAGCCTTAAGCTAGATAAACTTAGAAAGGCAGTCTGTAATTATTATAAGGAAAGAGAGATTAGATAGCCTACGTGTAGGCAGGCCTATTATAAAGTTAACTAAAATCTAGGACTAGAAGTAGTTAGGAATAGGGAGGGGTTTTAGGAGGCCCTGCTGCTACTAGTAGCTCTTATAGCTACTATAGTAGTAATAATTCTAGATATAGCAGGTAATATCTTAGGACATACCTGCCTAGTAGAACTATTACTAAAGGGTCTAGAAGATAGTGTTATAACCTAGATAGCCTGCTACTAGTAACTTATAGCACTCCTAGATAAGGGTAGTTATTAATAGCTTTTATTAAGGCACTTATATCTAGCTATAAAACTAAAGCACCCTATAAGCGCTAACACTATAGTCTATAATCTACTCCCTTATCTTAGCTTTTGCAGGGAATTATTATATATTCCTATAAATAGTAGTAAGGTAGTAGTAGTATACTATATTATAAGCAATTGCTATATTCTAGAGCGCCTAAAGGTAAGGAAAGAAAAAGACCTAGTTACTAAAGGGTAGTGTAATATTAGTGCTAAAGGGGTTAGGGTTACCTATAGAGATAGCCTAGATAAATAAAGGTTAAAGGAGGTAGCTATACTATAGGGTTAGCCTTACCTTATCCTAGCCTTATTAGGAGAGTGTATTAGTATACTACTAGTACTATGTAGGTTAGTACTATAAGTAGTAATAATACTATAAGAGTGTCTTAGCTTAGTAAGCCTAATACTTAGTTATAATTTTAGGGGTTATAAAGTACTTAAGGCTCTTATAGTTAGTGTAAATAGTAAAGGGCTTAGAGACACCCTAAAGCTTAGCTAACTATACCTTAAGGCAGGAGATAATAGCTAGGAGCTTCTTATTATAAATAGTATAGTTTTGCTAAGGGGGGGTTAGCTAGGCTAAGTAGTAGGTAATAAGGTACTAAATACTATTTATTTAGAGCTAGAGGAGGCAATTACTAAGGGTAATACTAGAGTAGTCTGCCTTAACTATTATATCCTAGTTAGGGTCCTATTAAGCTAGGATTAGGTCTAAGATAAAGAGGCGCTTAAGCTTATTAAAAGCATAGGCCTCCTGCTACTCTTAGATAAAGAAGACACCCTTTTTTATAAGATTATAAAGGGGGTTAGTAACTTAGGAGAAATTTAGAATAAAGTTATAGTAAAAATTTATAAAACTAAGGAAGCTACATATACCCTATAGCTTTATTAGGGCCGCCTAGTCCTAAATAGCCTAGACCTTAGCGGGGTTAGGGCGCACGCTCTTACCTACTATAATAATATACCTAAGGTAGTAGACCTATTAGGTAGCAAAGACAGACTTATTAAGGTTAAGGTAAAGGCCCGCCGCCTGTAGGTGGCTAAAAACTATGCAAACCTTCTGCAAATAGTCACGCCTTAAGCTACTAGAATAAACTAAGATATTATCTAAGTATATTATAATAAAGTTGCTAAGGGCATTACTAAGGGCGTTATTAATATAACACTAGAAAGTAGCAGGCGCACCCACTAAGCTAAAGGGGCAGACAAGCTACTTAAATAGCCCAAACTATGTCTAGAACGCTATAAGAGCCTTATCCCCCTTAGCAACCTATAGCTTATAGAAAGCTACCTAAATATTTACCTTAGTAAACTATTATATATAAGCTAGAGAGCAAAGGGTTTTCTTAATAAGAGGTAATAGGTAGCGGTCCTGCTTTGTAATCTTATTAAAAGCATAGTAATCTACATAAAACCACTAGCCCCTGCTAGCCTTCTTAACTAAGAGGACTAGAGCAGCTACTAAAGAAAAGCTAGCTTAAATCTATTCTTTATTTAAGAGCTCTATAAGCTACTACTAAAGTTTAAGTAATTAGTCCTAAGGTATAGAGTATAATAAGCCCTAAGGGAAAGAAGGGAGGGACTTATTAGGAGACTTATAAAAATAAATATAATAGTCTAAGGTGCTATAGTAGGGTAGGAGAGTGTCTGCCTTAGACTTATTAAAGAAATTAGTAAAGTTACAAAGCTTAGCTAGCAGGGCCGCACAGGAGTCCTTAAGCTATAACTTAGGCACGGTAACCTAAAGGATAGATATTAACTTATATAAGCTAGTGCCTATAAACTAAATAGTTATATCCTAAAGGCAGTAAGCCTACTTAGCTATAGCTATAAAGGCAGACCCTATTATGCCCTATATAGCCTTACCCTAGGCGTAACTTAAGGACTCCTATATTATAAGGCCTTTTACTATGCCTACTATTAGCTCTTGCTAAGTAGTATAAAGGGTAATGTTATAGTATTTTATTTATAATAGGCTAAAGATTATATCCTAGGCAAGGCCTAGGACTATATAAAGGCAAATAAATAACTACTAGCTATTAATATTAATTATAGTGCAAGCAAGGTAAGTAATACTAAACTCTCTCTTAAGTGCTTATTATCCCTGCTATTAAACCTTAATAATAGTCCTTACCTAGCGCCTTAAAGGCAGTTAAATAAGCTTAAGGCCTAGCTATTAAGCAGCAGACTTACTAATAGCACTATAGCACTTATAGCTATAGTTAATTAGGGTGTTTATAAAGGAGGATAAGTTAAAGAGAATAGAAATAAAAAACGCTAGATAATTTATATATTTATAAATTTTATTATACTTTATTAACTCTACCTCCTTCTAACCTAGAGTCTGCTATGTAATAAAGCCTAGAAGCCCTTATATAAGACTTACTATAAGGGCTAGTCTTTTCCTATCCTATCCTTCTCCTCCTCCTTATATTTATAGTTATTAGCCTTAGTAATAGCTTACTAAATATAGACCTTAGGCTAAAAAGGGAGAAGGAGGGAGTAGTTATAGGCTATATAACCTATCTCTTTATAGTATAAGTAAGCACTAGACTCTTAGTAATATACTATCTCCTAGTTAGTTACTTACTTAGCTTATACCTAAGCAAAGGGTAAGGCTATATCCTTAGCCTTTAGCTTCTTTTTCTTTCTGCCCTTACCTTAGGTTCTTATAGTATTTACCCTAAATATAGCTATATCCCCTTTATAGTTAGTAGTATAGTAATACTAGGCTAGAGGATTTATTAGATACCTAGTGCAAAAGTAATCCTTAAGCATAGAGGTCTTAAGGTCTAGGGTAATAGTATAGTATTACTTTATAGTAGTGTTATAGCTATTACAGGAGATGCTATAGCTAACGCATATACTATGTATTTACTTATTAAGTACATAGCATAGCTTAGTAAGATAAACCTTATTATCTTAGCTTATGCTACTAGTAAGGGAGAGTTTCTACTTAAAGTAAATAAAGAAAGTAAAGAAGGATTTATTACTAGCCTGCTTTATTTAGTTAAGTTTAGTAAGGGCTATCTTATAGTAATAAGGGTTAGAGTAAAGCTTAGAGAGATAGTCTAGAAAGGTAGCTAAGTTATAGTAAATAAGATCCCCCTTTTTAAAGAATAGGGTAACCTTAGCCTAAATAGAAGATAAGAGGTTCTAGTAAATAAATATCTACTAGTCTATAGTAGAACTAATAAAGTCGCGATCTACCTATAGCTTATATATTATAAAAAAGCGCTAGGCATTAAAAGTAAATTATTTGCTATTATAAGGAGAGCCTATTAGAATTAGCTTATAGCAGACTAGGAGCATAGCAGGGGGTAAAGGAAGGTTAGTTACCCTAGAAGGGAGTATTGTATTAGCAAGCAAGGGAAGGGACATAGCTAAGGTAATAGTAGTAGCGGATTAGATTATATAGTTAGCGGCGGCCTATGCAGCCTAAATCATAGCTATAGTAGCGTCTTCCTACTCCTATATAGTATTAAGGCACTATTATATAGCTATAAGGGTATTACCTTATATAATTAGGGTTATATTAATATAGTTAAGAATTATTATTATATCTTTTACTATAAGAGAAGTAGGTCTATTAGCCTATATATTTGTGTTTATATTTAAAGGCATATTAACTTATTTTAGTAGCTAAAAGAAACATAAGGCTAAAGAATATCTTTTAAATATTATAGACTAGCCCTATTACTACTGCTAATAGGCATTAAAATACTATTAAAAAACATAAAGAGAAAGGAAGGAAAGGTAATATAAAAACCCTATTATGCCCCCTTTATACCCTTGCTATAGATACCCCCCTATTATTATACATAAGCCCTACGCGCGAGGCAAGGTGCGCATAACCACTAATGCGCACCCGCATCGGCCCCACATTAGGCAAAGCCCAATACCATCACAAGATCTTATAAATAAGAATACTAAATTCCTTAATAAGAGGCTTTAGTAATAGATAGATTACCTAGATTAAGGGCTGTGTTATATCCTAATTAACCTTAAAAAAGCAAATCTCTTTGTCTTTATTAATAAATCCTTTGTAAATAATAAAGACTTTAGCTCTTAAATTAAATACCTTATTATAATTAGAAATAAGGACTTTAGTAAGGCTTAATTTATAATAAAAGGTAATATTATTACATATAGCTTAATAAAGTGCAAGCATATTACACGTAGCGCCCTTGCTTCTAAATTATATAGCATAGTTTAAGGTGCTAATATAGCCTACGTAATTAGTATAACTATTAAGATAATTATAAACTAGTTTAATCTGCCTAAAATTCTAATAATCCTATGTATAAATTTAAATTTATTATATAAATACCTTATTAAGCTTAGTACTACTAAAGAGAAGTAATTAATAATTAATATTATAGCTTTTTAGTAATTATATAAACGTAAAGAAATCTTTAAAATCCGCTAGATTAATAGTAAAGATAACCTAGCTAATATAATAATAAAGACTTTACTAAACTAAGCGCTTAAGACCCTTATTAATATAAATAAGATTATAATTAGAATAGAAGGTTAGGTAAAAAGAGTAGTATAAGACCTAATAAAAGGGTTATTATAAGAGTTATTATAAGAAGTATATATACTTTAATTTTCGTAATAGCAGCTGCCTTATTAAGATATATAGACCTTAATTTTGCGGCCTATAAAGGCCTTTATTAAGAGTTATAAATCTTAAGTAGTAGTATTATAATATATGTAATTATAATAACTTCTATATTTATTTCTTTAGCTATAACTATAGTGTATTATATGTGTTTTAGGGATATTAGGGTTATACTAATTAGTACCTATTATATTATAATAACTATTGCTATTTCCTTTATTACTTTATGTAAAAATCTAAATAAGGGATTAGGTTTAATTAGCTAAGTGTTTAATATATTTAGCAGGGAGGAATTAGAGGCTTTTTATATTATATTAATTTCTAGTATAAAAAGAGAAGAGTACTAGTGTTAATATTAACACAATAGGTTAGGTTAATATAAACCTAGCGCATCCTAATTAGCTATATCTAAGCTTGCCTTAGATAGGTAGCTAGTGCGCTAGTTACGTGACCTATAACTTTACGCATTATAAAAACCACTAAAAGGCCTCCTACTTAGCTAGCTAAATAGTAATATTAATAACGTTAACTAGAATCTTAGTACTTCCTTTTGCGCGCGCATTGCTTATTATTTCTTATACCTTTGTTTATTAATTCGCCTGTGTACGAATTAACAATAGTAGCTAATATTTATATTAATTATTTTAATAAAGGAAAAAGTTTTCTTATAGTAAAATATTTAGGCTTTTAGTATAATTTCTACTTAGGCTTAAAATTTTAGTTTTATAAAAAATAAAGGGCTTACCTTATAATTTCCTTTCTTTACTTAATAACTTATACTTTAAATACTTAGGCTTTTTAAGGTTATTTATATAAAATATAAGATATAATAATTTAAATAAGTAAAGAAAATATAAGTAAGACCTTTATAGAAATATTATTAGTATTATTAAATAAAAAGTAAAAAAAATAAGGAAAATTTCTTAAGAAAAAGTATAAGAAAAATAAATAAATATAAAGTATTATATAAAAGGCTTTTTTTATTTTTAGTAAGGAAATAAATATTCTTATATATATTTTTATATATATTTCTTTTAGTAAGTAAAGGTTTTTTTATACTTACTTAGTAAAAATATTAATTTATAAAAGTTAGTATAATTAGTATAAAATAGTAATTTTATAGTAAAGGGTAGGTAAAGTAACTTGGCTATTAGGGTTTATAAACCTAGGCTTATAACTTATTATAATATAGTTAATAATAACTTAATTACTTATTTAGCTACTATAAAAGAGAGTAGTATAAAGCCTATATATATATAATAAGATATACCTAACACCCTTGTGGACCACTATATCCACTAGGTTGTTTGCCCCATGCTAACAGTTAGGGCTGTGTTTATACGCATACACATGTACATATATATACAAACATATATCTATATATATATGTGTGTATGTGTATGTATATATATATGTGTGTGTGTGTGTATGTATATATATATGTGTGTGTGTGTGTTATAACGAACGAGCAGGGTGTGTATACACGTACCTCCAGGCAAACTTGGAAGGAATCGACTTCACCTCCGTCAGCTTCTTGTTGACGTGGGCGAGCCCGACATTGGGGTACGACTTGACGGCGCCGTGCCCGCCCTGCCAGGACCACGAGGTCGACCAGGCGACGGACCCGGCCCGCAGGTCCGAGAGCTTGGAGCACTGCTGGCCCGACGTGGCCTGCTTGACGCCCCAGTTGTTGTGGTAGACGGTGTAGGGGCCGATGGAGGCGGTCCCAAAGTTTCCGCACCAGGACTCGGCCCGCTTGTCCAGGGGCGAGGCGAGGACGCCGCCGGAGAGGGCGGCGGCGGCGACGAGGCACGCTGACGGCTTCATTGTGGGGAGGATGTGTTTGCAACAAGGATCGTGTTTGGGAAGGAGAGGAGATGAGAAGAGAGTGTGAAGAGAGGGAGAGAGGGAGAGAGAGTGTGTGGTTGTGTTTATGTTTGCGTGAGGCAGGACAAAAAGGCTGATAGGGGCAAGAGGAGGGCCGACGTGTCAAGAAAAGGGGAAAAGGACGGTGGGATAGACTGTGGTCTCACACGCTCTGCTACGTCCCCGCAGGAGGACATCACGACCTCTTAAGTATCCATGAAACAGCCCAAACACCAGCGCGAGCGCCAAAGAGTGTACCAAGATCCAAAATCTACGTGATGCATGAAATACTCGATCCTTTTGGCTTTGTCCCCAAACACGACTCGTGTAGCAGCCAATCGTGACCCCCCCCCCCCCCCCCCCCCCCCCCCCCCCCCCCCCCCCCCCCCCCCCCCCCTCTTCCCTCCTCCTTCCCCTCGATCAATCTCAGCAAAAAGTCCAATGTAGTGCGTTCCCAGTGCCCACCCAGTGCTGTTATCTCTCTCTCTCTCTCTTTTCTCTTTTCATGATCTTCCCCATTCCTTGACTAGACGGTGCCGGCCTACCGATCTTAGCCGCCCAGCTGCCCACGGGGTTTTCTTTCTTTTTTTTTTTCCCCCGCGTGGCCGAGTATCTGGTTTTTTTTTTTGCCCTCCCACGCGGCGGTTTATCCCGTGGGCCGAGTTGGGGCTCTCGTGGGGGTCGTGGGTAAAATGCGAGAAGAAACGGGGGCGTGGATTGGGGGGAGGGGGGGGGGGGGGGGTGGGTTCCGGCGT
>SRQA01001437.1:0-10224 GCA_018360365.1 Claviceps citrina
GCTGCAGCTCGCCGCCGCTGAGGCGGACGCCGCGCTCGCCGAGCCGGGTGCGGTACCCGTCGGGGAACTTCATGATCTGGTGGTGGATGCGGGCCGCCTTGCAGGCCTCGACGGCCTCGTCCTCGGACGCGCCGGGCCGGGCGTAGAGCAGGTTCTCCATGAGCGTCTGGTCAAAGACGGACGGGTCCTGCGGCACGGCGCCGAGGACGTCGCGCAGGCTCGTGAGCGTCACGTCGCGGATGTCCTGGCCGTCGATGGAGATGGAGCCGGCCGTCACGTCGTAGAAGCGGTAGAGCAGCTTCAGCGTCGTCGACTTGCCGCCTCCCGTCTCGCCGACCAGCGCGACGCGCTGTCCCGGCTGCGCGGTGAAGGAGACGTCCCGCAGGATGGGCCGTGCCGGGTCGTACGAGAAGCAGACGTTCTTGAACTCGACCATTCCGCCCCGCATCTGGATGTCGCGCGCGCCGTCCCGGTCCTGCACCGACGGCTTCGTCTGCATCAGCTGGTACAGCCACTCGGCGTCGATGACGTGCGTCGTCGCCGCGCGCATGTTCCACGCCATCATGCTCATGGGCGAGCTGATGGTGTCCCAGTACGACATGACGAAGACGAAGCTGCCGAAGCCGTCGGTCCCGCCCGCGATCCTCTTGGCCACCAGGGCCGCCGCCGTGGCCTGGCCAATCTCCATGACGCAGGACTCGGCCATGCTGATGTACTGGTACAGGTCGTACAGGGCTCGCTGGCTCCGGATCGCCTTCCAGATCGAGCTGGCATATCGGCTCTCCTCATGCTTCTGCCGATTGTGGTAGGCCACCGTCTGCCAGTTCGTGATGGAGTCGTACAGCGTCTCGTTCTCGGCCCGGCTCGTCTCGTTCACCCGTCGCTCCAGCTGAGCCGTTTTCAGATTGCCCCTGTGCGCGACATGGAGGTGGACCATGGACGTCGCCAGGATGATGAAGCCCATCGTCACGTCGAACCGGCGGCTGAGGACGAAGAGGGCGACCAGGAAGTCGATCAAGACGGGCGCCGTGTGGTACAGGCTGTCGAGCATGTAGCCGAGGCTGCTGCCCTGCTCGATGGCTTTCGCCACGCGCCCTGTTGATTTGGAGGTGTGGTAGTCCATGGACAGGTTCATGACGTGTCGAAATGCGAGCGTTGTGAGCTGTTGGTAGGCGAACTGCGAGATACGAGTCCCAGCCATGGACTGGAGCGTGTCCAAGCTCGATCCGATGGGGAAGCTCAAGAGTGCCCAGGTTATGAGCTCTTTCCAGGGCACTTGTCCTGCGGGAGGTTGTCAGCTGCGTGCACGTACAAGACCGCAGCGGAAGACGAACCTGTCACAGTCGATCTGCTGACCGCCTCTGTCAGAATACCAAACTGCCTGGGCACCATGTACGTGAGAAAGCGGCGCGCGCCGATGCAGGCAGCCAAGACCAAGATCCACATCTGCGTTGGCCGATGCCTACGCGGCAGAATGACGGGAAGGAAAACCATCAGCGTCTTGAGATAGCCGAGCCACCCTCCGGCTTCCTCGAGCCGCCTCTGCTGCTTGGCCTTGATCTCCTTGTCGTCCTCGTCCTCGCCCTCGCCCTCGCCCTCGCCCTCTTCTTCCGGATCGTTGCCGTTGTTGTCGTCGTTCCGGCCCGGACTTGGCGTCGAGCCGTATTCGGTTGTGGATGCC
This sequence comes from Claviceps citrina, assembly GCA_018360365.1. Classification (NCBI taxonomy): domain Eukaryota; kingdom Fungi; phylum Ascomycota; class Sordariomycetes; order Hypocreales; family Clavicipitaceae; genus Claviceps; species Claviceps citrina. Next base: position 1,682 of record SRQA01001437.1, read on the forward strand.
GAGTTCCACGTCCCATCTGCTGCTCCGGGTGTGCTGCCATTACCACCACCGAGAAGGGGACTCCTCTCCTCGACAGCGGCCTTCTCGCATCGCGTTCCTCGTCTCAACACGGCCAGGCAGTGGAGGCAAGCCGCAACGAACAGCATGATGCGCAACCCCTGCACACCCACCAGATGGTAACCCCACCAGTCGTTCTCGGCCACTCCAGGCGCCGTCAGTGCCAACAGGATGATGTCGGAGACGGCGCCCGAGGCCCAGGACAGGATGTAGGCGGGCCAGAAGGGCGACGCGCCTTCGATGAGGAAGACGCTGATGGCGAACCATGTGAGGATGCCCGAGAAGGCGTAGAGCTAGGCACAGAAACCAAGTAACATTGAGTGAGGAAGAGACTACGTCAGGAGCTGGGCCAGCCACTAGAAGAGACAGTCTTCACTCACAGTCTCGCTCGGCACACTCGCCCGAGTGTTCAAATCTCTCGTCGCCGAACTAACGATGGCCTCCCAAATCTAACCCCCGTTCCAAACCACCCCCCCCCCGTCATCAGTCATGGCCTCCGTCCCAGCACAGGATCCAATCTACTCTACTCACAAAGGTCAGAAGAACAAGCGGTGTCAGCCACTGTAGCCACGTCCTGTGCCCGGGGCCAACCGTATACAACGTCCTCCGGGCAGGGCTCTGGGTCAGCGCTCGCAAGATGGGCCACCAGGCGAACACGACGATGTTGACAACTGGGAGCGCAATGTGTAGAACGGATAGCGCCGACGGCAGGGGCCATCTTCGTGAAGCTGTACTCATTGCTCGTCGCGGGGGCGGGGGGAATGGCTGGCGAGAAGAAGCATGGGTGAGGCAAGAAAAGCAAAAGGCGGGCGGAAAAAAAAAAAAAAACCACGCCTTTTGTCGCCTGGAAACCCTAAAACAGACACGGGTTGTTGGCCGGCATTTCGCAAGACGGCCCAATCGTGAGACGAGCCTTTGGACGCCGGGCTGGGATCCGGAAAATTGTGGCAGATGCACCGTGCATGATGCAAAACAGAAAGACCTTTCTCCTCTCGTCACAAGTGACAACAGGACGCGGCAGTGCTGGGCTCGGAAATGGGCCGAGATGCGCAAAAGAAGCACGAAGCACGTGACACCACATGCATTTCTGTTGAGCGACGCCCCGGCAAGACATGATTAACAATGATGAATATTATGTGTCCAATCCTAAACTATGTGTGCTATGCTGCAACCCAATAACCAATTATGTCTCTTTCACCACGGACATTCCCTTTTCGCTTGTTTAAAGAAAACCCAACCCAAACAGAAAAAAACTCCCGAGTGAAAACCTTCTAAGCAGATGAAATAGCAGTACGAAATTTTCTTTTCTCGGACCAGACCAACCCTGAACCCCAGACTCCCCCAAAACCCTCGTCGACATGTCGTATTATAAACTGTCTTCTTCTTCTTCTTTTTTTTCACACTTCCCGTTTCAAAAGCTGAACAGTCCGCTCCGTCTTTTGCCGAGAGGGTATACAATGAGAGCGCTCATAAACAGCCCAACACTGATACCGATAGCAACTTGGATGACGCTGAAGAGGACATTGAAGGCCGTACCGTCGAGGTTCCCAATCGTTTCTGCGCTGGTCGTGACCAGACTCGTCTTGTTACCAGTGAGTTCGTTGGCCGACGTGATACCAGCCAGCAACGAGCCGCCTGCCGCCAGTCCCGAGGGCACCTGGACGAAAATGGCCGGGAGCATGGCAGCGGCGGCGAGGGTGTAGCCGACTTTTCGAGGCTTGCGCCATTCCTTGCTGGCGGGGACCGCGCTGGCTTCGGGGTCCGAGGTGGACGGCAGTGACCATGTGTCGGAGTTGGGACGACGCCTTTTGGAAAATCTCGGCCGCACCCTGTACGTCCACCACTCGGCAACATCCAGCCAGGCGTTTTGTACGTGTCCACCTAATCGTGAGTACAGATTGGCCAGGATCCCCACCGTGAGGGCGCCCAGCATGTTGGGGATCTGGCTGTTGTTTTTGAAGTACAAGCCACAGTAGCTGTTGACGCAGTACCCGGCTATGGCCATGACGGTCATGACGGGAATCTGCTGCCATTTTGCTTGATTGATGATGCAGAGGCAGAGGGTGAAGCCGGGGACGAACAAAAGGTACCAACCGCGACTAAGCGGATCTTGGCAATGTATTTCGCTCGTGGCGTTGCTGTCAATCATGCCGTATAATGATGCGCCAATGGTGATTCCGTATCCCAGGAACAACGTGTATATCATGGCATACACCATCCTCACGCTTCCGGCCACAATGTTGTGACTCTGAAGCTCGAGTGAGCTGCAGAGAACCATGTAGCCGGGCAGGATCAGGGCGATACTACTCTGGGCCAGCGTGCTGAAGCAGAACAACTGACCGCCCTGTATCGAGCCAAAGCCACGTGCCAGGAAGGACGTGACGACAGCGGCCGACACCTCAAAGACGTGCGCATACAGCTCATTGTTTGGAGCAAGCACAAGCTGGAGAAGACCTACGATGCAGCCCAACAGGAAGGCAATGGGCAAATCGATGAACCGGCCTTCAAAGGCAAAGGGGGCGACACAAGCCGACGCGAGGCCGTACATCAAGACCTGGAACCATACCTGGAACTTGATCTTCCTGTTCAGCACCTCATCAAGCCTGCGCGCCGCTTCCTCGACACCAAGCTTGTCGTGAACCACGTTCTTGTAAATGTCGTGAACGTCGCGCAGCTTTCCAAGATCAATTCCCTGCGGAACTCGGACCAACTTGACTTCGGCAGTATGGGTCGTGCTATCGTCAAAGCTGATAATCATACAGCCGGGAATGTAAAGAAACTGACCCTCGATCTCGAGCACTCGCGAGGACATGATCATGTATTCTTCTAACCGGTGTGTCGGAGCACCGTACATCATGAGCGCACGGCATAGCTTGAGAAGATATTGGTGTCGGGCAATGATGCCGGCAATGTGTACTGTGATTCGGATCTGAGCTTTCTTGGACTTGTGTACTCTTTCCAGATTTCCCTTGATGGAGTCGGAACAGGACTCGGATATCCCGCTGGAGCCCGGCGCGGCGAGCATCGACGAAGACCTGACAAGTTCAGAGAGGGAAACAGTGGAACTACGTGCCCGGTGACTGGAAAATAAGCCACTGCTACGCCTTGGGCGGGATCCTCCAGCAGAAGAAGGTCTTGAAGACGGAGGGGAGGAGTGAGGCGACGACATGACGGGAGTCGAAGGCGAGAGAGGCGTAACTTGCCCGCTGGTGTTGTTGCCGGCCGTTCTCTTGTCATCCTGATACAACTTGAGTAAGGACGACAAGATGCCTCCGCGAAACGTGGATGGTCGGGGGACGTAGTCGTCGCTATACGGCGTCTGGGGAAAGGGTGTATTTGTGACGGAGCCTGAGGTATCGGGCGAGTGGCTGCCGTCCAGGGTGACGAGACCACCTCGGCTGCCATGGGACCTGACCAACTTTTCCGCCTCGGCGCGTTCTTTGGTGAGACGTTGTCGGCGACTATAGGGGGCGCGAATTCTCACACCAGCGCTTTGGACGGGAGCCTGAGCAGGCACTGTCACGGGAACGTCATCCCGTAGAGCCCCGTCACGGTCATCTGCACCGTCCATCAAGCCCTGGAATGGATCTCCATCCCGGGAATTTCGCCTCGAGCCCGGGGCAGAGTAGCTTCCCACCGACACAGCCAGACGGTCGGCTCGTTGGCGCGCGTCATTCATGGAACGGAGTTGGCGCTCGGTAGCTCGTTTCTCGGCTCGGTCTGCCCGCTCCCGTTCCTCTGGCACGTCGTAGCTGGTGTTGCGCCTCAAGGCTGGTCTGGGAGCTCTGGGAGTGGCCACGGGCGAGGGCTGGTAGTCTGGAGACTTCCTCTCCTCTCCTGTCAAAACCATGTTGAGTGCCAGTCTCAACGCCCCGGCGTCGGGCGCTCCCGGAGGAGTAGACAAGCACTCCGGAGAGTTTGGCTCGGAGGCGATTTGGTCTCGGGGGCCTGAGGTTGCAAGAGGCAGGCCAGCCCCCGTGGCTTGCGCGCTTCCGTGGACATTGTCTCTGGTGGTGTCGACCTCAGAGGCTGCCGGCAGCGTGCCGGAGATGAAAGCTGGGTTGGTGGTGTCCCTTTCGGGCGGAGGGGTTGGCGATGCTTCGCCTGATGTCGTCGCTCCCGAGTGAGTCTGGCTGCTCGAGAGCCAAACAACACGCTTCTTCGATTTCGGATTCGGTTCGCTTCTCGTGCTAGTGCCAGTGCTAGTGCTCGACTTGTCGTTGGGCTTGTCGTTGGACTTGTCGTTGGACTTGTCGTTGGGCTCGTCGTTGGACTCGTCGTTGGACTTGTCGTTGGAGCGATTCGGGGTGGAGTCGTGCGCCATGGCTGGGAACGTCCAAGTCGGCGAGGGGCCTGCGCTGAGACCTGTCTCAGAGCTGGCCCTGGAGATAATGTCATAAGAAGTATGTATGCAGCTGAAGTGCGAGGGAGCGAGAGAGCGAGGGTACGGAGGCGAGATACACGGAGGCGAGATACGGACGGCAGACGGCGCATCAGAAACTTTTAACAGTTTTTCGTCGCCCCCGGAACACCCATACCAAGGCAAAGCGCCCTAAGCACGAGGGGGTGCAGGCAATAGCAGCAGGAACACATGGGCCAGGAGATGTTTGGGACACGCATCAAGCCGAACGCGCTCGCAAGCCAAGAGGCGAACTCGGTGTCTGGCACCATGAGACAGGGCGTATCAGGCTGGTGTGGGAAAAGAGGGTCATTTGTGGTCCCCAGATGAGGGACACCGGCTCGTGGAGCGTTGCGAAGGGTGGTTATCTCGTCTTCCCGCGTCTGCGCACGCTCTAACCAGATGGCGTCGACTGACGAGGCTTTCTCTCCCCTTTTTTTTTTCGGCGCAAACACGGGAAGGCCAAAGAGCCAAGCTCAGATGGCGCGCCGCCAAGTCGGTCCAGGGACTCCAGTCGTGCCCTCGGTCTCTCCTTCCTGCCCTTCCATCTTACTGACAACTTGCAAGTTGCAACGGAGTGGGGGGGGGGGGTCGCAGTTGCGTGATGACAGATTCCAGAGGAGGACCGCCTGGATCAGGCAAGGCAGGGGTGCGGGAAGGAAGGCAGGAAGGAATGTTTGATGGTTTCACATGCCACTTCTGAACTTGTGATGTCCTTGAACGCGCAGGCACATTCCCGGCGGCCCTTTTTCCCTTGATGACGCTCGTGTCCACTGTCCGCTGTCCACTGTCCGCTGTCCACTGTCCGCTGTCCACTGTCCAACGCAAGGAGTCAAGGACAGTCTGCAGATACTGATGCTGATAGATACCTGGTAGCCCACGATAGGTGGACGTCCCTGGGGCCTGGACCAGGGGTGCCAGCTGCAGGTCCACCGGCCGTGGCCCGTCAATGGCCGCCGCCACACCCACGGGCCACCCAACGGGCCACGATCAGCCATCGCAGCATGCCGGAGCCCTGTGTGACTGTGTCGATGACGAGCAGCCGTCGTGACGGTCGTGCCAGCCGAGTCCACCACTTCCACCCCTTCCGCCACCGGCCTTGTCCGAGTTTGTCTAGAGCGCCGATGCCGATACGGTCAATACGGTCAGAAGACGTTGCCGCGCGTTGGTTGTTGTCCGGCCCTTGCTGGGTTGCCAATCAAAGCCAAAGGTGACTCTATCCATGTCCATGGGATCATGACGCTGAATCCATCAGGTTGGCGCAATGGGTCGCACTGGACATGCCACATATGCACACACACTAGAAGGGGGAGTGTGTGCTTTTTTTCGGCGCCGAGATAAGCTGCTCCCCTCCGGGAAGATGACTCGTATGCATGTTGTAGAATCTATTGTAAAATTGTGAAGTCGTGATCTCGCCGCCGTGGTGCGCTGATTCGGAATCCCATCGGACCGACGGACATTGTGCGGCGAACTTGGCCGGCACCACCAAGCTTCACGTGACTCCACCTCCTGCCCGTCCTAGTTATCGCTATCGGCTCACTCTTTTCAACTGTTTCTGTAACAACCTTGAAGTGGACAACCAACCACGACGGCATCGGCAAAGAATAAGGCCAACCGAGCCATAATTCAGGGGAGATTGCGAATCCAACAAAACTTCGAATCATCCTCTTCCCCTCGCGCCGCCCGGCCGTCCCCTCCCTCTCTCTCTGCCTGCCTCTCCCGACCCCAAGAAGCCGCCTCTTCCGGGCTCCGAGAGATCACAGCCATGTCCAAAACATGCAGGGCGTCGTAGAGCTGAGCTTTTGTCTTGTGCTATCGACCTTGCAAGACACAATGGCCAATTCACAACTGGAATGCAGGCACGCTTTCCCTTGAATGTCGTCGCCTGGAAACCGCCGTAACGTCTGACGGTCTGCCTCATCTGCCTCGCAGCGAAGGACCCATTCCGGATACGGGGCCATGAAACTCATCCCTGCCGGCATTGGCCGGCACTGCGCCACATGAACGGGTTTCATGGGCCCAGCACTCGGCAGTCACGGCAACGGGATGTCACTACCTTGGCTGTGCTGCATGACAAACCTGGTCCATGTATCTAGGAAACTTATAATCGGAGCCTCAGCTTCAGCCAAAACGGGATTTTGACGGAATCAACCCGAGTGGATAGCTTCAGCTGACACAAGTGCACTGTCGGTGTACCAATCGGTTTATTGTTCTGCCCGTCATGCTGACTCAATCAAGAGAACATCTGCTTGGTCTGGTGACTAGGTAGCTGGTATACCAGAAAGCGCGTTTCATGCAGCTCTGACTAATCTTGAGCGCACACGCACACACGGTCCTTTGCTTCGCTTCCCATGTCTCAATATGGCCACATGCAGCTCTGTACGACGGCCAGTTGTCCGTGTAACGAGGAGTACTGGGCGTTCCAGACCAGGAGCCCTTTTCGCGTACGTACTGGGCATGCTGAACATAACATACATATATATGCCTAACAACCCCGTCCGCTCTGGCATCTGTTTCTCTAAGCCCCGACCGTGACCTTGACCCACCGAGGCTTCCATCCGAATTTACGACGAAAAAAGGAGCGTCAGAGAATCCAAGACGGATAAGATACAAACATATCGCCTATGCGCAGATGGCACCTAGGCTCCAGACACCCGGCGCACCAACGCGCGAGGTCCCCATGCGCGTCATCGTCCATGGTCTTCACCGGACAGGTTCGATGAGCACCCGCACGGCGCTTCACCAGCTCGGCTTCCACAACTGCTACCACATGATCTCTGCGATTCAGAACGTCGACACAGATGCCGACCTCTGGATCCGCGCCACACAGGCCAAATTTGGAGCCAAGGGCGACAAATGGACCCGCGAGGACTGGGACAAGCTCCTCGGCGACTCGCAAGCCTGCGTCGACGTGCCCTCGGCGCTCTTCACCCTCCAACTCGCAGAAGCCTACCCCGAGGCCAAAATTGTCATCCTGAACCGAGACGCGGAAAGGTGGTACGAGAGCGTGGTCGAAAGCATAATGGAAGCGCTGGAACTTGGTTCGGTGCTGCGCATTGTCCGAAATTTGTACTTGACGGCGCTCATCCCCCAGCACCGCCAATGGATGCGCCTCCGGAAGATGTTCCATGAGCACGGCATGCCCACTGATCCCCGCAGCGAAAAGGAAAAGACCATTGCCTGGTTCAAGAACTCGTACCGGGAAGTCAGGGACGCCATTGCCGCAGACAGGTGCCTCGAATTCTCTGTCCAGGACGGCTTCCGCCCGCTGTGTGAGTTTCTGGGCGTTCCTGTTCCCATGGTCAGGGACGAAACCACGGGCGAAATGGTGGAGGCGCCGTTCCCGCACGTCAACGACCGCGCCAGCTTCCTGGCCGAGAGGAAACGGGTGGACGCGCTCCACATGCACAGGGCCAACTCGGCGCTCTGGACGCACTTCTGTCAGGCGGTCACGCTTGGGCTGATGGGCTATGCTGGCTATCGCTTTTGGAAGCAGCCGTTGGAGTGGGCGGTTCGAAAGATGGACTTGTTCAAATGAGGAATGAAGGGGACGAAAGATGAAGCCGAGTGGGTTGACATGGTCAGAATCTTGGTCCATGTCGACTGCAAAATGCGTTGTCATGATTATTCGCGTGTCACGGCAGGTTTTTTTTTTTTTTTTTTCCCAGGGGTTGTGTTGTCATTGCACGCGGTGGGCAACTGGAAACCGGAAACTCAAAACCGGAAACTTGAAATTGGAAACTATAATTTGAAAAATTCCTTACCGACCTGCCCTTCAACGGGGCCATTTTTACAGTACCTCCCTACCTAGTAGTAGGTTACTAGTACAGCACAAGTACACACGTCTACTGGTAGAAAGAATCTAAGGACATACGTTCGTACATATGCACATGCACATTGAATCGCAAATCACAGCTCTGCCCCTGCCAACCTGGCAACACGCGCCCGCCGCACCCATTTCCTGCTTTGGGCACCTTGGCGCCCAAGCCGAGGCCAGCGATTGGCCCCGTGGCCGGACGGGGCAGGGTCACGTTCTCTCACTGTCACGGCAGTAGGGGTTTCTTTTTTTTTTTTTTTTAAAAAAAAA
>SRQA01001438.1:0-10212 GCA_018360365.1 Claviceps citrina
GAAGTTATATTTCTTGCGTACGATACCCGGGTAGTAGCCCAGAATCTCGTCGAGATGTCGAAGAAGTGGCGTCAAGGTGTCCGTTTTCATTTGTCGAGGCTGCTTGTCTGTTGGCTCATCTTCATGCCTGTTTCGCCTTCAATCGGCGACACTCGGGTGCTAAAATACTGTTTCATGGCGTTCGAAAAAAATAAGCTCAAAAGTTCATCAACCGCTACTAGGTACCTTGGTAGGTAGTTCCAATTAAGTCTACGTCATGTTCCTTATCTCCTGCAGGGTAATTCGAGAATCTCGGGTCGGCCTCTGTTGTTCTGCGGCTGCGGCTTCGTGAGTCAACCCCCCCCCCCCCCCCCCCCCCCCCCCCCCCCCCCCCCACCTTCGTGCCACTTCGGGCGCCGGCCTCCACGCGAAGTCAATCTCCTTCTTGAAAAAGCCAGGCCACCAAACCGATTCATTAGACGCCTGCGAGGAAGAAGCCGACTTCATTCGTTCTGTGTGTTTTTCTTCCTCCCCCCCAGTCACTGCCTTTTCCAATCCGTATACGTCGACGAAGAGTGTCTGTCCACCGGGGTACTTTTTTCTTTCTTCGCTTGGACCATGTCGCCTGAACCAGTCGATGCTCCTCCGCAGCAGGGCCTGCCCTCGCGTCCAGCAAAGCAGCCCAAGGAGAAGGCGGCCAAGGGCGGCAAGAACGCTGGTCTCGAGGTAAGAAAAGAGAGACACCAGGACCGACTCATAAACAAGATTCAGACGCCAGGCCGCAAAAAAAGTGGTTTGTCTCGAGAGGAACAAATGTCCCTAGCTGACATGGCATAGCTTCCCGAACTACCGCAGTATATCCAACACCGATTAGATATTTTCGATCAGATAAAGGCTAGGCAAGATGCGGAAATTGCTGGTGCGTATGCGATCAGGCAATTGGGGGCTATCGCCTCCCTTTGAATAAACCCCCAGAACGATAGGACTGACGTGATCTACAAAAACGATGGATAGCCAAGCCCCGTGAGGAAATCACAATCACCATGCGCGATGGAAAGGAAGAAAAGGGCACGTCGTGGGAGACGACGCCGCTCATGATTGCCAAAGGCATTTCCAAGTCGCTTCTCGAACGCACAGTCATTACCAAGGTTGATGGGGAGCTGTGGGACCTCACGAGGCCGATGGAAAAGAGCTGCAAGCTTGAATTTATTGATTTCGAGAGCGAGGAGGGCAAGGCTGTCTTTTGGCATTCATCTGCTCATATCCTGGGCGAGGCTTGCGAACGGCGCTACGGCTGCTATCTTTGCAATGGGCCTCCTACCAAGGATCCTCCCGGCTTTTACTACGACATGGCCAACATGAACGGGTACGCACTTTACCCTCCTTTTCTGTCTTGTTATTCTTTGATACCAGACTGGATTCGACCAAGAAAATATAGGGTTTTTTTCTCGGCTAACTCTCTCTTGCAGTCAAGCCGTTGCTGAAGAGGACAAGAAGGCGCTCGAAACCATTGCGAATTCCATCATCAAGGAGAAGCAGCCCTTTGTTCGCCTCGAGATGACCAAGGACGAACTGCTCGAGATGTTCAAGTACAGCAAGTACAAGGAATACTTTATCAACCAGCGCGTGCCCGAGGGCACCAAGTCTACCGTCTACCGATGTGGTCCCCTCATTGATTTGTGCCGTGGACCTCACGTGCCCAATACCGGGAATATCAAGGCGTTCTCTGTCCTGAGGGTAAGCTCCTGCCAGATTTCCCGCCCATCAGGTCGAAACAATGCTTCCATTCGGGACTAACACGCCAGCTCAGAATTCTGCCGCGTACTGGCTCGGTGACAGCAAGAACGAGTCTGTGCAGCGAATCGCCGGTATATCCTTTCCCGACAAGACCTCCCTCGCCGAGTACAAGAAGTTCTTGGAGGAGGCCGCCAAGCGAAACCACCGCAAGATTGGCCAGGATCAGAAGCTCTTCTTCTGGGATGAGATGTCTCCCGGCTCCACCTTCTGGCTACCCCACGGTACCCGCATCTACGAAGCCTTGATGACCCTGATCAAGGGAGAATACAGAAAACGAGGCTTCCAGGAGGTCATGACTCCCAACATGTACAAGTCTGACCTCTGGAAAACTTCGGGACATTGGAACCATTACGAGGAGAACATGTTCACGTTTGATGTCGAGAAGGAGAGGTTTGGACTGAAGCCCATGAACTGCCCTGGTCACTGCAAGATCTTCAACCACTCCGACGTCACCTACAAAGATCTGCCATGGCGCATGGCCGATTTTGGTGTTCTCCACCGCAATGAGTTTTCCGGCGCTCTGTCTGGCCTCACGCGTGTGCGCCGGTTCCAGCAGGATGATGCGCACATTTTCTGCACTATTGCTCAGGTTTGTCGACTTGCTGCGTATATGCATGGCCAGAGCATGCGCCCTGGACCATTGTCGACGTGCTTACTGACTGCGGAATCTGTAGATCCAACAAGAAATCGAAGGGGCCTTTGACTTTTTGTACAGCATCTATGGTCTCTTTGGCTTTCAATTCAAGCTGAAGCTGTCTACGCGCCCCGAGAAGTTCATTGGCGACATCGCGGTGTGGGACATGGCCGAGGCCAAGCTCAAGGATGCTCTGGATTCCTTCACGCACAAGATTGGCTCTCAGTGGGAGGAGAACCCCGGCGACGGCGCCTTCTACGGGCCCAAGATCGACATCACCGTGTACGATGCTCTACGACGAGACTTCCAGTGCGGCACGATCCAGCTGGATTTCAACCTGCCCAAGCGCTTCAAGCTGCGCTATGTCCAGGGTAAGGACGAGGCGCCTGCCGAGGGCGCGGGCGTAGAAGAGGACCTGCCTGTCGGCTACGCCAGGCCGGTCATGATCCATCGCGCCGTCCTGGGCAGCTTTGAGCGCATGATTGGCATCCTCACGGAGCATTTTGCAGGCAAGTGGCCGTTCTGGCTCAGCCCGCGACAGGTGCTGGTGGTGCCGGTCATGCCGGCGGTCAACGACTATGCCAAGGAGGTCCAAAACATGTGCCGCGAAAAGGGCCTGTTTGCCGACGCCGACCTGAGCGGCAACACGTTTCAGAAGAAGATTCGAACTGGTCAGCTGGACCAGTACAACTTCATATTCGGTACGTTCTCACCGGTGTGGGGTCCTGGGGTCCTGGGGTCCTCTGCGCGAAGAGTCCAGCCTTGGGGGGTTCCCGTTTCAAGCCAAAGCTATGCATGAAATGGCATGGCAATGGCATGACTTTTTCTCTTTTCCTCTTGCTGTTTTGCATTTCTTCTTTCTTCTTCCTTGTCATTCTCCACATCCCGCGGGATGCTTCATGTGCTAACGAGTCTCCCTATTCAAACAAAACTCTCTGCAACAGTCGTCGGCGCCGAGGAAGAGAAATCACGCACCGTCAACATTCGCAACCGCGACGACCAGACCACCCAGAACAAGGGCGAGCTCATCCCTCTTACCGATGCGCTGGACCACATGATGAGGCTCAAGGACGAGAGACGCATCGACAACAAGTTTTAGAGGGGTGGGATGTATGCACTGGTACTGTGCAATGGTGACATGCACTGGTAAACCAAAAAAAAAAAAAAAAAAAAAAAAACGGAAGGGAAGAAGGAAAATAAAACATCAAGTTGGGGTGGTTTTGCTCCGTCTGCTGGGCCAGCCATAACCTTTGGGCAAGCACCTTGCCGAAACGACCCGCTGCAGAGATTCTCTCCCTACACTGCACCGAGTCGCTCGCTTGTGTTTAAGATTCTGTTTCTTGCGATTCACGTTTTATTTTGGCCAAGACTGTGTCGTATGATGGATGACAAGGATTGGATTGAGGACCGGCGGCGGAGAATATCACCCACTGACTAGGAGCGGGAGTCCAGACGGTGGTGATTGATATGTGACGAGCATTTATGAAGAACGAGTTTTGATTTTTTTACTTTTTTTTTATCCTTTTTTTTTTTTTTTTTTTTTTTTTTTTTGGTAGGAAAAAGCCTCGGGGGGTCAGTACCAATCGTTCAACCCGGGTCAGAAGAGCAAAGAGGAACCAATAAAAAGAAAAACTGCGAACAGGAGGCCACACGTGTCGGGGAGTTGTTTGAGAGCGGGCGTCGTGGGCGAAGGGCCGAGTGAGCGAGTGAGTGGGTGAGTTGTTTGTGCTTGCTGGTCGATACGGGAACGGGACGGCTGCTGGCCGGCCGGCTGGAAGTGAATGCGGAGTCAGTAGTATCTTGGGTATCTACCTCGTAGTTATCGAGTGCCTGCTTACCTACCTACTCTAGTAGGAAGTAGGAAAGAGACACGTCTCGATGCGCATCCAATGAACCCCGGTATGCAGCGTGGTTTCGGTTTCCCGGGGTTTTTGCTTGTCGTGTCAATTCGCCGCACCTGCCGTGAGTGTCTAGTCATTTCGTTCTCGTTCCAGGTTTTTCTTTCTTCTACTCTGCCCGTGTTTTCAGAGGGGGGCTCAGCCGGCGGGTTCTTCTTCTTGTTCTTGACAAACAGGTCAAGTGTTCGTAATGACTTGTCATGTCTTTACTTTCTTTGCCGGGCTTATACCGCAGGGACCAAAATACAACACACACACAGAGAGACACAGACACATCATATTCAAGATTATTAGAGAGAGAAGAAAGATAGGGAGAGGGCGAGAAGAGAAAGAGTCAGTTGTGGTAAATGGGATAGAGAATCACCATTGCATGAGAGCAAAAGAAATGTTCCAGCCTTTGTCGGCGCGAAATCGGCCGAGACACACAAAAAACGCTGGCGGGCGTGTGCGATTGGGCGTTGCAGATGGATTCTGGCCAGACTTGGAAATGACAAGTAAGGGGCACGGGCGGGCGGTGCGAGAGAATGGCTACCCACTCGGTACTGGGTACTGGGTACTATGTAGATACCACTTCCGAGTGCTGTTGCATGGCGGAGTTTTGACAGATGTCACTTTGCCCGGCCGACCAAAGGACGTTGCTTGCATGCTTTTTCAGAGTGGCCATGTAGCCCGTGGGCCGTTGTTGTGCAGAGCGTGACGACGTGCCGTCTCGGAAAGTGTGTTTATTTCCCCTTTGTTCTGTGGGAGAACGCAAGAAACCGTTGGCCAGTCCGTCTGCGGAGACGACATGTCGTCAAGGATCCTAATCTCTCCCTGGACAGAACTCATGGTGTCGAGGCCGACTGCTTCGAGGCGAAAACAGCCCATGTCTGTTTGGGTGCCGTCATCAAAACGAAATGTCTGGTCTGCCGCATTGCTTGGACTTGACTGCTGGTGCTTTGGGTGCAGGAAAACGAAAAAGATGAAAAGCTGAGTAATGATGATCTGGAGCCGTCTCATGCCAGCAAATTCCGGGGACAGTCGAGCTTTTAGAGAGCAAGGTGGGCTACCCGATATCTCTCACGGAGAAGGAGAGAAAAGAGACGACATGACCGGATATGGCCTGGATAGAAAACTCTCACGTTGGCTTGTGCCACGTGAGATTTGAAATGTCTGGCTCTGCTAGGCAAGCCAAGCGTGAGCTGTCATATTCCGCACCTGGTCAATTGCGCTTCTTCACGGAAACTGTTCTTCAAATGGGTCCGAGATCCAGAACAGGTCGGAATCGTGTTGCTCTGTCAATAAACAATATTGTGTCCTGCAAAGGGCAAAAGGAAAAGGGCTTCAAGCCTGATGTGTCGGTCCGACATGTAGGCTCTTGGCTGCGTGCGTCGTCATGGACAGTGCGGGGGGGTTCGGGGCTCGAAAAAAGAGCCCAGCCGGGGTGCGACATACTGACTAGTACTAGGCACTGTACAGTGTACGTACAGTGCACAGCGTATCATCCATCACAAAAGCGTAGGCGCACACGAGAATGCTGGATCGCGGTCAGTCGGAGGCTGGCGACGTCCCGGGGCTTCCCTGCAACATGAAGCAAAACAAAAAAGCCGACCGACGGACTGACACGGACGAGTTTTGTGTCGAGAGTTAGACAAGAGTGCGTCAGAAAAGGTGACACGCGATGAGTAGATTCATGAGCGATGGATGATGTCGAAGTTGCTGGGACATGTACATCATACGAGTCACGGCGAGGAGATGGGTTTGGCGGGCCGGCGGGCTGGCGGGGTGGACACTGCCAGACAGGCTACAGCTGCCAGCCTGCCACTGAGCTGACAGCCGGCGCGTCCATGATCCATCTGCCGATCTGGCGGCGGTTGGGAGCCTCGCTTGCCAGGCGAGTCACGACGAGTCACGACGACGGAGAGCCTCGATGGCAATGGCGATAGCACACAGGATGGCAATTCGGCCGAAAACACGATGCGAATCAGACCATGACACAGATGCGATTCCGAAGCAGGCAGCCCGACGGCCGGACACAGCCAGACTCGGCCAGAGGGCCAGAGAAGCAGGAAAATGACAAAGACAAAGCAGACAAGCACAAGCAGACAAGCAGACAAGCAACGGCCAGACGGCCAGACGGCCAGACGGCCAGACGGCCAGAGCACTCCTTACATCAGACGGCCACGACCACGACAGGTATGTAGGACCGTAGGACGACGGGGGGCGTCCTTTGGACAAGTTGGATACCGACTGGGCGGAAGAGGGCCAGAGCGGAAATTCGGCTTTGACGCTGCACGCCGAAGCTGCTGCACGCCGACCACGTTCGCGCGGCGCGGCCCACGCTCCTCCCCCTGTGCCCGCCCATCATGTGTGTTCGATGCTCAGTGCTCAGTGCTCTGCTCAGTGCTCAGTGCTCGCCCTGTCGCCTTACGGGGATCGCAGATTCGATACTCGGTTGGGGCGTGCATGGCCGTGTGTTGCACCGAGTACATCTTCCCACAGAGAGCCCTGTGCAGGGCCAGAATAGGGCAATGATGGGAAAAGCGTCCGCTCATGGCATAAGAGCTGCCCCGTGACTGCATCGTCACCGAGGTAGGAATCGCACCCGCCGCCCCCTACTTTGTATTTGTCGCATCTGGTCGCATCTGGAGGTCTCATCAACGTCGAGCCCTGTACCCTACCCGGCCTGGCACTTGAGTCTGCGTCTGTGTCTGTCTGAGCACTGTGAGCAGACATTCGATCGCCCTCCCTAGCGTCAGGTTTGATGCTCGTCGTCGACGCTGCTTTGGCTCAAGCAAACTTTGGTGTGGCCAATGGCCGGCTGTCTGAGACAGAAACGTTGTGGACCGCCCCGTTGGGCCATGCGGCATGCCACTCGCTCGTCTTGCCTGCTCGCCTTGCCTGCCCGCCTTGCCTGCCCGCCAACCCGCATATATTGTCGACGGAGGCTGCTCCGGATGGATATCTATCCTGAAAACGAGGACCATGTGTTGTCTAAGTCGTCAGCCGGCCTTCCTCGCTGCCATCAACGCTAGACCTCCTGACAGGCGGGCACATCGCCCACTTGCCGATGGATAGCATGCTGCCTTGCCAGCAAATAGTCAACCTCTTTGCCCGTGCTGGCACCAGCCCTCAATGGTCGACTGCACGTCAACTAAACCCAACTGCCTGCCTACCCAGTGGTGGCCATTTTACAAGCTCCGTTTGCTCCTCCATTCCAGACGTCTTTCATTGAATCATTGAACGTACAGCACAGCCGCTGCCTGTGGAAAAACGGCAAAGAATCACAAGATTGACGAGAGGGTGATGGCAGCTGTCGCAAAATAAGCAAATACAGATTGTGACGCATCAGATAAACCACAGACTTGTACAGAAAATTGGCCGAGCGATTGTGTGGACTGGGCCTGAGCAGCGGAGCCGTGGAACGCAGTGGGTTGGCTGGCTATTGCATTTCTGGTCAGCTGCGCAGACGAGTCCGTATACAATATATTTCGGAGACCCTCTCACTTGTTGCAGAGGCTGCTGCCATGCAGTCGCTATCAGACCCAGCGGAGCAGGGTCAATGTGACTCTGCCAGGCCGCAACCGGATCAAGACGGTTCTCGCAATCAAGCGGATTGCCCCGAACTCGTTTCACCTTTCGAGGACCAATACGACGACGACAGTACCACCAACGTTGATCTCTCCGGCACTGACACGCTGCTGGCAGATGGCCGACCCGGTCCGCAAGGCACCACCACCACCACCACCACCACCACCACCACCTCATCCGATAGCATCCATGGAAGCTCTTTCCCCTTCCATCAAACTACGTCTTCTCCATCCGAGGCGGGACATGCTGATGGCGACCATGAGCAGGGGAACCCGAACCTGAGCAACGTAGCAGACGGCCCAGCTCTTGACCAAGCCCCATCTGCAGCCCAGGGAGACGAGGCCGAAAAGTCTGATGACGGCCATTCTGAGGTTGCTGAAGCCGGCTTGACTGATGCCCAGCAACAAACGGACAACAATGATCCGATTTCTTCTCCTCACCCTCTCCACCCTCTCCATCCTCTCCTCAACTTCAACGGCCCACCCAACTTCCCCTCACACCTACACACGCTCTACGTTGCAGGCCTGATGATGGGTACGGAGGTCCCGGACGCGGCCTGGGGCCTCGGCTCATGGCCCGTCGTCACTGGCAACATCAGCCCGCAAGAAGCGAATCCCATGGCTGAAGCCAACAACACGACGCCGGGCTTCGGAGATGCAGCGGATGCCTTGCCACCTGTTCAGCTCAGCAATCCAAACCCGGCCATCCCTGGATCCGAAAACCTCGGCCTCGTTGATTTTCTTCACAACTGGGCCCAGCAGGAATCCTATACACATGCTCCCCAACCTCGACCGCCACACTATGACCGAATTGTCGAACAAGCTCGCACCAACGTCACCGAAGTATATTATTCTGATCTGAGCGGGGACTTTTGCGATTTCCAAGCATTAAATTGGGTAGCCATGGGTATTTCCCGGGACGCCGCCAGAGTCAGGAGGTGCCGGACGTACAAGAATTATGTAAATCGGCCAGGGTCTGATGTCCTCACGGTACGTCTTTTTCGTTCATCCCCCCCCCCCCCCCTTTTCTTCTTGGTGGCGTGTGCGAATTTGTTGCGAACTGTCTGTCAGTTGGGCTCATCATTTACCAAGCCTCACCTTGAAGATGCTGGTATTCCCTCTCATGAGAGCTTCTTCCGATTCCGAAAAATGGTGATTCGTCAAGACGTCCAACTGGCGCACTTCCAGCTTCGAAGTGTACTCGCATGCCCCTCTCGAACATTCGCCTTTTACCCCAGTCCGACGGGCATCAATAGGATGAATACGGCCTCGCGAAAGACTGACTGCGTGATGAGTATGCGCGAATTTCCTTCCATGGGAGGTGCGCTGTCGGCCCTGGATGCTGGGTGTGGTGTGCTGGTGGGCGGCACCTTCAACGGCGACTACTATGTGAAGCCGCTGGATTGCGACGACAAGACCAAGTTCACCGAGGGCCAGATTACATCCGACTTTAGCGGCATTACCAATCACATCAGCGTGTACCGGCCAAGACGCTCGTCGGGTCCCGTGGCGGCCATTGCCAGCAACGATTGCGGATTTCGCACCTTGGACTTGACGACGGAGAACTTCACGTCGGAGACCATGTATGGATTTGCGCTGAATTGCTCGGCCCTGTCACCAGACCACCGCTTACGGGTAGTGGTGGGCGACCACTCGAGCGTTCTCATCACCAACGCGGACACGGGCGAGATTCTGCAGCAGCTATCGGGACATCGCGACTATGGCTTCGCATGCGACTGGTCCGAAGACGGCTGGACGGTCGCGACGGGCTTTCAGGACCGCGGGGTCAAGATCTGGGATGCACGCAAATGGTGCAACTCGAGCGGCGTCAGCACGCCTCTCTGCACCCTGCGCTCCGAGATGGCCAGCGTGCGCGGCCTGCGATTTTCACCCCTGGGGAGCGGCCGGCCCGTTCTCGTGGCGGCCGAGGAGGCCGACTTTGTCAACCTGATTGATGCGCAAACCTTTTCATCCAAGCAGACCATGGACGTGTTTGGAGAGATTGGCGGTGTCTCCTTCACCAACGAGGGCCATGACCTGACGGTACTATGCTGCGATGCGCATCGCGGCGGACTATTGCAGTTGGAGCGATGTGGTCGGCGACCCGAACCCATTCTGGACCATGTTTGGCAGCAAAATACCTCTCAACTGCGACACTTTGCGGAGAGGGAGGAGGACCGTGACGACTTTCTTGGACGTGAAGACTGGTGCAGGAGCCGTCGACCGAATCTGCTCGACAAGGAACTCGAACCTTTTTGAAACAAACACAACAAAATAGTGCGCCGGGGCACACTGGCCCTCACCCCCCCCCCCCCCCCCCCCCCCCCCCCCCCCC
>SRQA01001439.1:0-10203 GCA_018360365.1 Claviceps citrina
AAGAACTTTGCATTAGCTAAATTTTATTAATATGCCTAAGGGTTAGTAATTAAAGTTAATAAGGTCCCTATAGAAGCTTATAATAGCGTTAGAAAGGTTAAAAAATATTATGCTCCCCTTTAATATATGTATAGTATTATTAAAAGCGAACTTAGAGACTATATATAGCAAGACCACCTTCTTTAAATAGCTATAAAAGCTATTAATAACTCTACTAGCCTAAATAGCCTTATTTTAATACTCCTTATATTTAGGGCATATCCACAACTATTATAGAATTTACTACTAGCGTTTTCTGTTATTTAATACGCTAAAGCAATCTGCAAAGCCACCTTTAAAGCCCGTAGATTGCTCGCAAAGCGCTAGATTAGTAATGCCCTTGCCTGCTGTAATAGGCCTAACACTCTCCTAACCTACTAGATCCTGCTATAATCTAAGGTATAGGTCTAGCGCAAGAAAGGTAGTTAGTAAGGTCCTTATAAACTCTTAGCTATAGAAGGCATAACCTACACAGTAGAAATACCTTTAGGACTAATAAAATTTAGATTTATTATTATAAAGCTATTCCTATGTAATTTAAGCAATCTAGAGATTATAGCTAATAAAGAGACCCTTTCTCCTCTACTTACTAATAAGAATAAAGAGAATTATAATAACTAACTATACAAACTAATAAAGAAAGTTGCCTTTAACCTTCCTAATAAAAACAATATTAAAAGGCAGCCTATTAAGCAAGGCAAAGGCAGACTACAAAAGACCCCTCTAATTAACTAAAACTTTAAGAAATTAATGCTTTAAGGCACTCTGCTTGCTAAAGCATTTCTTACTACAAAAGAAGAAGAAGATCTCGCCCTTGCTTATTAACTCCGCTAGCAAGGCATTATAAAGACCACGGGAGCACCTTTTAAGGTATCCTAGCAAAAGGAACTTAACACTTTACTCTAGCAAGAAGTCTTCTAACTTAAGATCTATAACGCTAAAAAACATAGCATATAACACATCTTTAACAGCTGTTTTGTAGATAAAATTAAAGGTAAAGGCACCCTAGTACTATACAAAAAATCACAACTTATAGTGTAAGCTTATAATAATACTAGCAAGCAAATAATCTTAACCTAGGCTCCTATAATTTAATAAGTAAGTTAATAGTTAATTATAACTTTAGCTCCTTTACTTACAAAAAGGGATATCTTTATTAAGCTAAGAGATATTATATAAGCCTATGTTTAATTTATTACAAGCCTTAACTATAAGATCCTATGCTAATTACCTAAAGAAGTTAGAGATTAGCATTCTCCTAGTATAATTATAGTAATTATTAAGCCTCTCTACAAAATCCCTAAGGCTAGCATGCACTAGTAGGTAATGTACTAGAAGCATTATCGCGAGAAGTTGTTTATAATGCCTTCTATATACAACCCTTGCCTCCTTATTAGCAGCTCTGCAAATAAATTTAGCATTATAGGCATATAGACTAATAATACCCTTATCTTAGCTAATTAACTATTTTCTAATTAAAAAGAAAACAAACTACAAGCTACTAAATTCCTTGCTAAGCTAAAGGAGAAGCTTATAATAAACTACCCTTTAATCTTTAATAGTTATAAGCTTACCCTTAATACTAATTCCTTTGTTTCTCTCTGCTAAAAAGGGCAGATTAGTAAGCTTTAATTTGTTAATAAAGATCTAGAGAAGCGCTAGGAGGAATATTATTAATAAAGAGCTTGTAGAGCGTATATTACTATAATTTATTAACCTAAAGCCGCCTTTAACCTCTCTTCTATAGCACAAAGGCAAGATCTTATAGATAAGGATATTAAATTCCTTAATAAGAGGCTTTAGTAGTAGATAAATTACCTAGATTAAGGGCTGTGTTATATCCTAATTAACCTTAAAAGAGCAAATCTCTTTATCTTTATTAACAAATTCTTTACAAATAATAAAGACTTTAGCTCTTAGATTAGATACCTTATTATAATTAGAAACAAGGACTTTAGTAAGGCTTAATTCATAATAAAAGGTAATATTATTACGTACAGCTTAACAAAGTGTAAACATATTACACGCAGCGCCCTCGCTTCTAAATTATACAGCATGGTTTAAGGTGCTAATATAGCCTATGTAATTAGCATAACTATTAAGATAATCACGGACTAGCTTAATCTGCCTAAAATTCTAATAATCCTATGTACAAATTCAAATTTACTATATAAATGCCTTGTTAAGCTTAGTACTACTAAAGAGAAGCAATTAATAATTAATATTATAGCTCTTTAGCAATTATATAAACGCAGAGAAATCTTTAAAATCCGCTAGATTAATAGTAAAGATAACCTAGCTAATATAATAATAAAGACTTTACTAAACTAAGCGCTTAAGACCCTTATTAATATAAATAAGATTATAATTAGGATAGAAGGTTAGGTGAAAAGAGTAGTATAAGACCTAATAGAAAGGTTATTATAAGAGTTATCACAAGAAGTATATATACTTTAATCTTTATAATAGCAACTGCCTTATTAAGAGTTATAGATCTTAAGCAGTAGCGTTATAATATATGTAATTATAATAACTTCTATATTTATTTCTTTAGCTACGACTATAGCGTGTTGTGTGTGTTTTAGGGATATTAGGGTTGTACTAATTAGTACCTGTTATGTTATAATAATTATTGCTATTTCCTTTATTACTTTATGTAAGAATCTAATTAAGGGATTAGATTTAATTAGCTAAGTATTTAATATATTTAGCAGGGAGGGATTAGAGGCTCTTTGTGTTACATTAATTTCTAGCATAAAAAGAGAAGAGTACTAGTGTTAATATTAACACAATAGGTTAGGTTAACGTGGACCTAGCGCATCCTAATTAGCCGTATCTAAGCTCGCCTCGGATAGGTGGCTAGTGCGCTAGTCACATAACCCACAACTTTGCGCATCACAAAAACCACTAAAAGGCCTCCCACTTAGCCAGCTAAATAGTAATATTAATAATGTTAACCAAAATCCTAGTACTTTCTTTTGCGCACGCATTGCTTGTAATTTCTTGTACCTTTGTTATTAATTCGCCTGTGTACGAATCAACAATTCTAAAGAAAGATAAAATACTCTAACTTTATATAGATTACTAGGGAATTAATAAGATTACGCTTAAGAATCGCTACGCTTTACCCCTTATTTTGGAGATCCTTAACTACTACTAAAGTGTAAAATACTTTTCTAAAATTAATATTAAAGACGCCTACTACTAGATCTAAATAAAAGCTAGTAATAAGTAGAAGACTGCTTTCTAAACCTACTATAAACACTTTAAATACCTTATTATGCTATTTAGCCTTATTAATGCCCTAGCTATATTCTAAAACTATATTTACTAAGCTCTTTATAAACTAATAAACACTATTTATATAGTATATTTAGATAATATCCTTATCTTCTTTAAAACCTAAGAAGTATATATAAAACATATTAAATAAGTCCTTAAATATATAAGAGAGGCAGAGCTATATATAAAACCTTCTAAGTATACCTTCTACTAAGACTTAGTAGAATTCCTAGGATTTATCTTGTTAACTACTAGTATTTTAATAGACCCTAAAAGGGTTAAGACTATATAAGATTAGCAAGAGCTAAAGAGCTTCTAGGATATATAAGTATTCCTTAGATTCTATAATTTTTACTAATACTTTATACACTAATACTCTAGCATTATAGCACCTTTAAACGCACTTATAAAGGGCAGCTAGAATAGCATATAAAAGGGCACCTTCTAATTTAGACTAGCTAAAAAGACAGCGTTTATATAGCTAAAAGCTGCTTTTTAGGAGGCCCCTCTCCTCTATTACTATAACCCTAACAAGTAGGTTTAGATTAAAACAAACGCTTTAGTCTTTGTAATAGCTAGCATTATCTTATAGCTAGATAATAATAGGTAATACTACCCTATAGCATTCTAGTTAAGGAAGTTTATAAACATAGAAAGAAATTATAGTATTACTAACTAAGAGCTCTTTATAATAGTTAAGTTATTTAAACACTAGTAATACTATATTAAAGGGGTAAAGAATCTAGTTAAAGTCCTATTAAACTACTATAACCTTTAGACTTTTATAAGGCTACTAAAGCTAAATAGCAGGCAAGCATAATAGTATATATTCCTATTACCTTTTAACTTTATTATTAAATATAAACTAGGCAAAAGCAACCCTACTAACACACTATTAAGATAGCTAGATTATAATAGTAAAATACTAATAAATTTAAGGCTACTACCTAACTTATAAAAGAAGTTTTTATTTGCCCTAAGTAGTAGGGAGGCTAATAAGCCTAGAGAGATATATCTTATAAAAGAAGCAAAAGGGGTTATAATACCTAAGAGAAGATATAGTAAGATGCCTTTAGAAGAGGAAAATACTTTAGTTATAGGAGATTAGTAGTAATATAGTAAGATACCTTTAGGAGAGGAAAATACTCTAGTCTATAATCTTAGGGTTTAGACAAGCAAGGTAGCTACTAGGATACTAGTAAAGCATAAGCTAGTGGCTAATAAATTCGTAGCTAAAGTAAGATATATTTTTAGCGTTAAATCACACAAAATTTAGGTAGCTATTATATTACTAGATTTGTATAACTATACTATAAATAGGTTACTAGCTTAGCTACTAAAGATAGCTTAGGACTATAACTAGAACCTCTAGATAAGTAGCTAGGCCTAAGAAGTAGCAAAAGGGAGGGGAAATACTAGGATATAAAGATATAATACATATAGCCTCCTAATATATAATAACTAGGTAGTAGTACCTTAGGACCCTATCTTATAAGTAAAGCTTCTATAGCTATATTATAATAATCCCTTAGCTAGTTACTTTAGTGTTAACTAAATAATTAAATTACTATAATATAATTTCTACTAGCCTAGCCTATAGGAGGCAGTGGCAGACTATATGTTTAATTATACTAAATATTAGCGTATTATAGTAAGATAGTATAAGCTATATAAGAAGCTTAAATTGCTTCTAATACTAAGGTAACTATAGGTTAAAGTATTAATAGACTTTATTATAGGATTGCTATAGGCATTTTATTATAAGCAAGAAACTAACTTAATTCTAGTAATTATAGACTAATTTACTAAGTATTTTATATTCCTTCCTATTACTACTATAATTAATACTACTAAGCTAGTAAAGACCTTTTATATAAAGATTAAATTAAAATTTAGCATACTAGAGGGCATTATGTTAGATAAAGGATTAGTATTTATAAGTAAATTCTAGTCTAAGCTATGTTTTTACTCTAAGATAAAACAAAGGCTTTTTATAGCTTTTTACCTATAAACTAATAGTTAAATAAAATAAATAAACTAGGTCCTTAAACATTACCTCCGTTGCTTTATTAGAGAGAACTAACTACTATAGCTAAAGCTACTACTATAGGCTTAATTTGCTTATAATAATATAGTTAACTAATTAACAGGCCTTGCTCCCTACTATATACTTATAGGGTATTATCCTAAATTTCGCCTTAGTCTTAGGGATAAGACTACTAGGAAAGAGGTACTAAAGGCAGAGGCCTAAGTAATAAAGCTATAGGAAGTATATAAATAACTTTAAAAGATATAGCAAAGGGCTAGCGAATCCTAAGCAAAATACTATAATAAATAACATACACTACCACTAGTATTTAAGCATAGGGACCTTATACTATTATTAGCCTAAAATATTAAGGTAAAGGAAGTAAAACACAAGCTAACCTCTAGATTTTTAGGACCCTTTTGCGTTATTTAAGCAATTAGGAAGCAAGTATATAAACTAGCACTACTAGAAAAGTATAGCTACCTATATAATATATTTTATATTAGCTTGCTTAAGCTATAGAATTGCTATAAAGATAGTATAAATACACAGGTAAACATACTAAACCTTAAAGAAGAAGATAAACACTACTAAGTTAAAGAAATTAAAGAATAAAAGATAGTTAAAGGAGAGACCTATTACCTAGTAAAGTAAAAGGGATAGCTAAGCAAATATAATTAATAGGTCCTAGATAAGGATGTGAACGCACTGTGGCTAATAGTAGCATATAGAAAAAAGATATAGTTACTAACGAAAAGGGAATAATAAGCTCCTAAAAAACACTAGCTATTATTTAGCATACTATTTATATATTAAAAAAAAAATAAAAACAAATTAATTAAGACTCTAAAACCACCCCTAAAAAACAAAAAAAACACCCCCTATACTATAGGAATATCTACTAGAAAAGTCCTTATTATAACACTAGTAGTAGGACTAGTAAACTTATTATAGTCTTCTTCCTTATTAAGTAACCCCTTAACTAAGGTAAAAAACCGCTAAATAGCAATTGCCTAGGGGAGATACCCTAGGTTCTTAGGATATAAATATAACTTTATTTAGGCCTTCTAGACTATAAGGGCATTATTATAATTAGCCTAAGGGGGCATATTTATTAGCAAAAAATAAGGTAAATAAGGGCAATTATATTATAAAATACTTATAATTCTAGGCAATAGCGCTAGACTATATATTACAGTAGCAAGACACTATTATAAGATAATATACTAATAATACGCTATAGAGGCGGCCTGTAGAAATATTAGAAAATAAAGAGTAAATAATAAATAAGAAGCTATATACCTAATGCCTCTTTGCTACCTTAGTTAGCTTAAAAGTAATATAGTAAGCTATATTAGTATAAATAAAACTATATAGTAAGTTAAGTAAGCTATAAGTAACCCTAAGGCAAAAGTTATTAGAATATAGGAATAAGACTAAGGGAGTAATAATAATAGTAGTATAGGCAGTAATAGTATAGGTATAATAGCAAATAGCTAGTAAGGGGGTAGTAATTTTCTTCTCCTTCTCCTTTTTATTATTACTAGTAGTATTATTTTTATTATTATTATTATCCTCCTCCTCCTTAGTAAGAGAAGTATGCTTAGCTAGTAAGGACCTAGTTTAGCCTAAAAGCTTTACTAAATTAGTAAAGTTACTAGTAAGGGTTAGGTAATACTAAGGATAGGAGTTAGCAAAAGCATAGAGAACTATAGTATAAAGAATATATACTATCTTATATATATTACTATAATTCTTATACTAAACACAGCGCTTAGATACCTTATTATAGCTAAATAAGGTTAAATTTATAGTAAACTTACACTTAATTATTAGGACTACTAGCTTAGTACTATAGTAGCCCTTAAGTTTATTAAGTTTAGTATAGGTATAATATATATAGGTATATTTTTTTAAGAGTAAAGCTATAATATTAGTAGTAATTAACTAGTAAATTAGTAAGAAGTTTAAATAAAAGCGTAAGTATAAATATAGAAAAGAAAATAGTGTTATAGAAGTGTAATAGTTATAAGATAAAATAAGTAGCGAAAGAGGGCAGACTTTATACCTATATATTATATGCTAGGTAATCTAATATATTATATTATTATTATTATTTATTATAATGCTGCGGGATAGTAACTAGCAAGGAGGTATTAGATAGCTAGCAAGGCTATTTAGGAGCCTAGCCTAAAAGTAGGGGGGTAATTATAAGGTGCGGCCTTATAAGATAGGCTATACTAGATTGCCTAGTAATGTTATAGAGAATCCCTAGCTAATGCCTAGGGCTTACGCACGCAGCTAGTATATCTAGCAATGCGTGCGCGCACTATTCTTGCTTAGCAAGCTTAAGTCCTTTTATAATATAATATACGCCTTTTCGCTACTGCCTAGCCACGACGTCTCTCACACCTTAGCACCCTTAGCTTAGCCTATGGCTTTGCCTAGCTAAGTAAGGATGTATATAATATAATTAGCCGCACTATAAACTACTATGTGAATGTGGGGGTATGTAGAGTTTAACATGTATAAAAGGAGGTATATAACAGACCCCTTAGATAGCTTTCTCTTAGAAGATACAACTAAATAAAACCCCCTTATGTGTACACACCTTTTACCTATGGTTACGCGTAACCCACAGGTATCTTTTACCTGTGCTTATCCAACAATATTTATTCCCTTATAATATACTTTTATTTCTTTTAATATATATTTTTTTACTAGTAATGTATATATTTTCCTTTTAATACGTGTTTTTTTTATAATGCGTGTTTTTTAATTTTAAATACGTGTTTTTTAGTTTATAACACGTGTTTTTTACTTTATAATATATATTCTTTATTATAATATATTTATTCCTTTATAATATGTTTTTTTTTTAAATATATATTTCTTTACAAATAATATATTTTTTTTCCTTTTAATATGTGTTTTTCCTTTATAATATATTTTTTTTTCCTTTTAATACATGTTTTTTGCTTCATAACACGTGTTCTTTACTTTATAATATATATTCCTTATTATAATATATTTATTCCTTTATAATATGTTTTTATTTCTTTAAATATATATTTTTTTACTAATAATATATATTTTTTCCTTTAATACGTGTTTTTTAGTTTTAAATACGTGTTTTTTAGTTAATAATATGTGTTTTTCAGTTAATAAAACATGTTTTTTATTATATATATATTTGTCTCTTATAATATATTTTTTTATTCTTTTAATATATATTTTTTTACTTTTAATATATATTCTCTTTCTTTTAATACGTGTTTTTTAGTTAAAAATACGTGTTTTTTTTTATAATATGTGTTTTTTAGTTTATAATATATGTTTTTTAGTTTATAATATATATTTTACTTATAAAAATATATTTTTTCTATTAATTTATATTTATTATTATTTGTGAGGTGCGGCCCCACAAGACAGGCCACGCCGGATTGCCTGGCGACGTCACGGAGAATCCCCGGCTAATGCCTAGGGCTTGCGCACGTGGCTAGTATATCTAGCAACGCGTGCGCGCACTATTCTTGCTTAGCAAGCTTAAGTCCTTTTATAATATAATATACGCCTTTTCGCTACTACTTAGCTATAATATCTCTTATAATTCTTAAGCTTTAACCCTAGCTACCTAGTAGTAGAGATAGCACCTATAATAAGATCTGCGACTAAATTAGGGAATAATACATGTTTAGCACCTTCTAAAATACTACCTTTAGTGTTATATAATAGCTCTAGCCTTACTCTAATAAAGTTATTTATAGGCTAAGACCTTAAGACTATTAAGCAAGCTATTTATAAGCAAATTACCTAGCTTAAGATCCTTAGATAACTCTAGGAATAAAAAAAGGAATTACTTTAGTAACTTAGTATATACAAAAACCTGCCTAAACACTAGTAATACTATAATAATTCCTCTAATAGTAAAAGAGAAGAAGTTAAAGTTAGGAATATTATAAAGCTTACTTACCCTACTAACCTATAGAAATATAAAATCTAGATTAATAACCTAAACTATGCCTTTAATAAAGCAAAATATAAGTATTAATATAACTACTAGAAAATCCTTTTTGCCCTTAGTAATATAGACTAAGTTTATAGGGCAAGATAGGACTAATTTATTAGCAAAAAGACTATAGAGGAGCAGGACTACTTTACTAATAACTAAGGCAGCTTCTAGGAGTAGACTCTTATACTACTCTAAGATTCTATAAATTATAATACTTAAATTGCCTTATAGCTTAAGAAAGTATACTAATAAGACTAGTAAAGCCCTATAGACTTTAGTATCTACCTTAATTCCCTAGAGAATTACCTTAAAAGAGTAAGTAAAAAGTCCTAGGCTTTTACTTTCTTTATAAAACTATAGCCTAAATTATAAAACTATATAAATCTATATACCTTTATTACTAGTAAGATATGTAAGGAAGTTATAATAATTATATAATAATTCTAGGAGGCAATGCTAGCTTTTAAGAACAAGCAAAAAGCTACTAATTCCTAGAATTATAACTAGTAAAAGGGATAATAACAAAACTACTAATTAAAATACCTATAATAGCAAGCCTCTAACAAAAGCCCTGCTATAAAGCCTAATAAGGATAAGGTTTATAATAAGCTAGATTAACTAGATAACCGCCGCTACTATAATTACGGTAATAATAGCTATATTGCTTAGTATTATAATAAGCTAGCGAAAGACTAGGAAAACTACTAGTAATAGAGGTAAATGCCCTAACTTTTGCTGCTAATACCTAAATACCTATAGGATATAGATTTTATATTCTAGTATTTATAAAGGGGCAAAACACTACTAAAACGTTTGCAGACCTAGATAGTTACTCTAATAT